>JABUQX010043865.1:2500-36748 GCA_015478945.1 Trachelipus rathkii
ATTTCAGAAAAAAATTTATGCGATCGTCCGGCTCGGCTCGGCTCCGGCTCCGGCTCGGGCTCCGGCTAAGGTTTTTGAACTATTTGAAAATTGTTCCAGTGCTTGTGGCAAATATATTTTATCCCCTATAAAATATCTTGAAAAAATTACACCCAGGCTCGGCTCCCCCCTCTTCAGGCTCGGCCCGGCTCAGGCTCCGGCTCTGCTCCCGCTCCGGCTTTCTACACTATTTTGAAAACTTGTCCAGCACTTCTTTTGGTAATTATATTTTTTCATCCTAAAGGAAATATTTATTGAAAGAAAATTATACCAGAAATCGGCTCAGGCTTCAGGCTCTGACTCCGGCTCAGCTTTTGGCTCCGGTCCGCTCCGGTCCCGTTTCCGACTAAGGTTTCTCCACCATTTGAAAATTGATCAGTACTTCTTTTGGTTACAAATTTTTTTACCTAAAAAAAAAATTCTTGATAAAAATTATACCCAGGATCCACCTCCGGCTCCGATTCCGGCTCCGGCTCCGGCTCAAGCTCCGGCTCCGACTTCGACTTCACCTATTTTACCGAGTAAAAGCTGGAGCCTGGGTTGGAAATTGCAAAAAAAAAAAAAAAAAAAAAAAAAAAAAAAAATTTTTTTTTTAAAAAAAAAAAATTTTTGATCCTGAACCCGGAATTGCAATTTTAACTGGAATTGGAATTTTTTAGTTCGACACCTCTCTAAATAAATTTCTGTATCTAAAAAACCATTTAGAATTTCCAAAAAATAATTACACCATGATGTTCAGGAGGAATTTTTCTACTAATTTAGATAATAAAAAAAAAATGGGAAAATTTTGATTTTGCCTTCAAAAAGTAGGGGATCTAGTTATGAAGTCTCCCCTTAAGAAAGCTTTCAAAAGATCTTAGATAAAATAAAGTCCAGGATTAGAAAAGATTAAAAATGATGAAAAAAAATAATTAATTTCAGTTTTCTCTACATAACCAAAAAAATTACCATAATTATAAAACCTATATTACGTTGAAAAATATTTAGGTTATTACCTGTACTTATCTTTAGAAACATCGAAGATCATCACAGTAAAGAATAAAAAGCCTACTATTCAGCACCAATCAATAAAACACTTTAATTAGAACAGAACAAAGATTTCAAAAACATACGTCCACATCCTTTCTCTTAACACAACACTGAATAATAATAAACAGCTAAAATCCTTTCACCAGAGACCAAAATTAATACATCTCCACTTCACAAAACAATATATATATAGATATATATATATATATATATATATATATATATATATATATATATATATATATAATATATATATATATTATATATATATATATATATAATATATATATATATATATATATATATATATATAAAATATATATAATATATATAATATATATATAATATTATAATATTATTATACTATATATATATATATATAGTATATATATATGATATATATATATATATATATATATATTAAGTATAGGTACCTATACCTAAAATAAATATCATCCACGTTCAAGTGTAATTCTCAAACTTTCCACATAATTAGATATATATATACTATATACTCTTATTATATAATATATATATATAACTTTATAATAGTATATATATATTACAATATATATATATTATATAATATATACTTATATATAATAGTATATATATATATATATATATATATTTACTATATATATATATATATATTACTATATAATATATATATAAATACATATATATATATATATATATATATAATATATATATTATATATATAAAATATATTATATATATATAATATATATATATATATATATAGATTAGATATATATACTTATATATATTATATTAAATATTATATTATATATACTAATATATACTATATAGTTACTATATATATATATATTATATATATATATATATAAAACTATATATATTAATTATATATATATATAATATAATATATCATAATAAATATATATAATATATATAGTATATTATATATATATATAGCAATACGCATATTATATATATATATATTACGTATATATTATATATATATATATATTATATAATTATATATATATATATAATATATATATTATATAGATACTATATATATATATATTATATATATATAATTATATATATATATATAATAATATATTTATATTATATATTATATTATAAATATAATATATAATATATATATATTATTTATTACTAATCCAGGCCTAGTAAAATTGATAGTATTATATATATATATATATAATATATATTATATATATATAATATATATATATATATATAATTATATATATATATATATATATATATATATATATATATATATATATATATATATATAATATATATATATATATATATATACTATATATATATATATATATATATATTATATAATATATATATAATATATATATTATAATATATAATATACGTATATATATATATATAATTATATATTATATATATATATATATAATATATATAATATAATAAATATATATATATATTATATATTAATTATTATTACTAATTCAGGCCTCCTACCTTGATATATATATTACTCATACTATATCAAAATGCCGAAATATTAATTACTATATATATATAGATATATATATAATATTACCTATACATATATATAATATATATTATTATCATATTATATATATATATATATACCGGTATATATATATGTTATATATATACATATATATATATAGATATATATATATACTATATATATATATATAGATATATATATATATATAATTATATATATATATATATATAATATATATATATATTAGTATATCTTATAATAGTATATAATATTATACTAATATATATATATATATGATATATATATATATATATATATAATATATATATATATATATATAGTATATATATATATAAGAATATATATATATATATATATATATATAGTTATATCTATATATATATATATAGTATATATATATATATATATATAATATAATATCTATATATGTATATATATAATATATATATAAAATATATAATATATATAAATATATTATATATATATTACTACTATATATATATATATATATATATATATTATATAATAATACTACATATATATATATATATATATATATAATTACTTATATTAAAGATACTGATTATATGTATAATATTTCTATATTAGACTACTAATATATTATACTATATTCTACCTTAATATACTAATATACTTCCCTTATTACGCATATATATTATATATATATACTTATATATATATTTATTGTGTACTGATTTCATACTATGGTCTCGCTATTTGATATAGTAGAACATTAACATAGGTCTTTAGTTTACCCAATAATATCAAAGAATACAAATAATACACTACTAATAATACATTTATAATATCAGATATATATTTATTTATACGATACAATATAAATAGATATACTAAATATCTATTACTATTACTATATTTACATATACTAATATATACGATAATATTATCACCACACATAATTTACTATCTTAATCCCTTTTATATATTTTCTTATTATAGTATATAATTCCTCATTATTTATATTCTTTAGGATATCTATAAGGAATTTCTATTACTTTCTAATCATTATTTACTTACTTTATCTTAGTTAAATCAATAAAACTATACATATAACTTTCTATCTACTCTTATTCTAACATTATAATACCATATTGGTTTCTTCCATACTCTAATAACATCACTCAATATAACTAAGCTACTCACTTTCTCACTCATATCTGTAAGTAATATATTATATATATATATATATAGTATACTAACTATAAAGGATTAATACTCTAATTTAAATATTTTAAACGATCTTATATAACATTAATATAAATAAGATTATATATATCTGATAACACAATTTTTTATTATCATATATTCTCTCTACTCTTTTAACTTAAAATAATTTAAATTATAATATATATATCTAATAAAAAATTGTAACACATTCATTACATTTATTACAACCATTATAGATAATAAAATAATATTTATATAATAGTTAAACTAATAACATACAAGAATAAAATATTTATAACTCATTCTACTATATTTCATATTCCCAATTCCTACAAAATTAACCTTACTAAAATATATATAAATCAAACTAAATATTATCTAAACTAATATATAATTATTTTTTCATAGTGTATTATGTCCTTATCATAATATATAATAACCACTATCTCATCTTAAATATAATACCTAGTAATATATTTAAATAATCATATAACTACTAAAAATATAGTACAATATAATAAATCTAAAGTATATATATATATACCTACGTATATTCATTCATAAATAATTATACTGTATATAGTAATATATTTATATAATAAGTTCTCCACCTTCTATTAGAATTGTACTTCTCGAAATTGTTTGTCATCAAATATGCATATTTTTTAGCAATTGTAGTTATTACTTCACTATAAAAGTAGTATAATATATATTAGAGATATATAATTTATATATATAGATTTATATATCTATAATACTATTAATAAATATATATACTATAGATATATAGTATTAAATCACTAAATATAATATATAAATATATTATGATTTACCCCCGAACTTCTTTATATAATATTTTGATGCCACAGCCATCATATGATCATTTCGCAATCTGATAAACACTTATCTCGGGGATTCAAACCATTTCATCGAGCTCATCTAAAGTTTAAACCCTTGGAAACACAATAAAATAAACTATCATCTATTCTCCAAAAAGGAAAATAGATTGAAATTCTACTAGGAAGTGTATAAAGCAACAACAATGAAAATGGGCTGTTTAAAATAAACACTATACGAATAACATAATGTAAAAGACATTAGCTTTCGCCTACGATAATGCCTAGGCTTCTTCTGATGATGTTACTAAAAAAAATTTTTATGCAAACTAATTACAAAAATAAACACAAATCGAAAATGGTTGGTTTATTTACTCCTTTATGTCGGCGAGGTAACGTGAAGCAAGAAATATCGAAGTCCCAATTGGATCCAATTTAAATTTACATATAATCCTATTAAAATTATTTGCATTTTAAATACATAGAGATTCAACTATTTTCCTTTTCGTGATATTGTTAATGTATTTAAAAGATGATGCAGATGAAATGTTGATCCTATGTTTCATTGAAGATCTATGGGCTGTTAATTCAGAGTTCGGGGAATCATTAGTTAAATCATATCTGTGTTGATATAATCTCCTCGGAAAGTCGTTGGTCTCACCGATGTACAACACATCGAAGCAATCAAGGAGGGGGACTTTATAAATACATTGAGTCGGCTGATTATTGCCTTTAGGTTGTTTAAATATTCGTTTAAGGAGGATTGTGTTATTTTTAGCAAACTGAATATTTTTAGGTAATTGTTGTTTGATATTAGAGTTAATTTTGTAGGGAATGGGAAGATATGAGAAGGTATTTTCTGTGTTAGGGGGTGTTACTATTATAATATTTTTTCTTTGCTTTATTAAATGTTAGATGTGTAGCATGTTATGAATATTTTAATTTAGTAAAATCAGAGGGAGAGAGAAATTTGTGTCTCAAATTTATAAAATCAATAGCGAGAACAAATGAGTAACCTCTAAGATATATGAAGAAAGTGTTTAAGCCTAGGTTTGGTGTCTGTTTGTGTGCGAAGAAACCAATGTTAATATATGTAGAAGGAAGAAGTTGGTTTTCTGTATAAGAAAAGGAAAGATGAGAAGAATTTTTCCAAGAAATAAGAGAATCTAGAAAAGGGATAGAAGAATTGTGTGGGAGTTCATGTGTAAAAGAGATAGAAGTGTGTATACCTTTTATATGTCGTAAAATATCGTTAATGTTAGTAGTTTTATGAATGGAACAGAATATGTCGTCCACATAGCGAACCATATGAACTCAGACAAAAGAGATGTGGAGAATGTAGTAGAATTTCAATCAGTTCATAAAAATGTTGCTTAAAGTGGGGGAAGGGGGAACCATAGATAAGACCATTATGTCTGCTTTAAAAAATAGGTTCGTAAAAGAGAAAAAACTATGTCTAGTGGATTCAAGAGTCGAGAAGTTTGAAGTTCTTTAGAGAAACATGAAAAGGATAAGATATTGAGATGATAATGTTTTCTTGCATAAGTATTTATTTTCTAAAAGATCTAATAAGTGAAAGGAACAGAAACAGACATTAAAAGAGAAGAAAGAACAACGCCTCAAATTAGAATTTGATTGAATACCCAAAAGGACCTTGAGTTATATGCTAAGATGATCCTGATGAAGATAATTATAAATGCTAAAGTTAAGTATGAAGAAGGTGAAAATCTAATTTACCAATTTAAAGGTCTTAAGTTGAAAAGAAATCAAGAAGAAAGTTTTATAGGTGTACACAGTTAGTTTAAGGAAAGGAATGTGGCATAAACGGGTTGATCTGTTTGTGTAGATTCTAGGTAAACCAATTTAGAATTGAACTAGATTTCAAGTATGTGAGCCATTTGTTATTAAATAGAATATATGTAAATGTTTACAAATGAGAATTTAAGCTTATTGTTGAAAAATGAACAGTAGTGAGTGAGTGAAATATAATATGTAATACTAACTGGTCACCTAATAAACTTTCCTTCTGGATTTCTTCTTCAAGTCTAGACTTTAATTTGAAAAATTTCACCATTCCATCCTAACTAACCACTTTATTGGTTTTCATACAACGCTTTGCATAAATCAATCCCCATACACATCAATTTCTAAGTATAATAGACAGTATGCATTCTTACTCCTTAAGTCCGTTCCCATGTTCCTATCACATTAATTATTTGGAACATCAAAAAATATTACTTTACAAGAAAACACAAAAACATTACTCTCAATCTTCCTCTCATCCATTTCTCAAAGAACTCAATACGTAACTCAACTCTTGATCACAGTTATTTCGCTTTTAACAACCTATTTTTATCAAACAGAACATATGGTCTATCCTATGGGTTCTTACCCTAATGCTTAAACAACCACTGTATGGAACTGATTAAATTTTAATACATTCTTCCACCCTCCTCTTTCTGTCTGAATCCACATTGGCCTACGCTATGGGCACGACCTATTCTGTTCCATTCCTAAAACTACTAACATTAATGATATTTTACGACATAAACGGTATACACACTTCCATCTCTTTTACACATAAACTCCCACACAATTCCTCTTCCAATAATTATCTCGATTTATACTAGTTTCAATTGGAAAAAATTTCTTCTCATACATCTTCCTTTTCTATTTTAGAAAACCAACTTCTCACTATCTAACACCACACACACACACATAATATAGTAATATATATATATATATATATATATATAATAATACTATATAATTATTCTAATATATATATATATATATATATATTATATATATAACTATAAATATAAATTATTACTAATAATAACAATAAATACTACTAATATTAATATAATAATCAAATATATATATATTAATAAATATACTAAATATATTTATAATTATATATATAATATATAATCATATATATATATATATAATATATATATATTACTATATACTACTATATATACTATATACTATATAATATATATCATATCAATATATATATAGGCTTATCTTCAATTTTCGTCTGAGCTTCGATATTCGATATTTTTTGAAAATCATCGATTCTCTTCAGTTATTTGATATTCAATAATTTTTATATCGAAATATATTTATATTGATGATCGTTATCTAGCGTTAATAAACAAAAAAAAATAAACCCTATTTCGGATTTTGACCTTGTAGGATTAAGTTGACTTTGCTTGTATTGTTCTAAATTTTAAAGATATTATTTATTTATTTAAGTGACTTTAATTAAAATTTTTTGGTCATTTAATTACATATTATATAATGAGATGGCTTTACAAAGCCTTCCTTAAAGCATTTTTAATTGCAATTTTACAAGACACAAAAGCAGGAGTAAATAAATATATTTCAAAATTTTTTTTAAGAAAAAATAGCTACAAATTTTTTTTTCTATTCTGAACGAAAAGATTCAAACATAACATAAGAGGACACAAAGTAAATCAGATATCTTAAAAATTACGTAGGAAGTTTCAGTAGTTAATTATACAAAGACATATATATAACTAAAAAATAATATATAATATATAATATAATAATATATTATTATAACTATATAATATATATATATATAATATATATAATATATATATTATAATATATTAATATATATATATATATATATATATTATATATATATATGTATTATATATATATATATATATAATATATATATATATATATTATATATATATATATATATACCATATATCCTGTATTATATATATATAATTATATAATAAAATATTAAAATAATTACCATATATAATAATAAATATATAAACAAATATATCATATATACGATTATCATGGCCATACTAGGGGGCTCGGCTTTGAGCCCCCTAAAAAAGTTACCCTTTTAAGGGGCTCGAGCCAGATGATGGACGGAGGAAGGGTGTTTCATACCCGAGAGAGGATGGTCGGAGGAAACCCCCGCGACTCCAAAGACAAAGGCGGGGGTTCCCGGAGACCATCCCGGAGGGGGATTAGATCCCCCCGTAGTCCACCCTAGAGAGCCGAGAGAACCCCGACCTCCTGACAACGCGCGGTGCATCCTACCGTGAAAAGATATTCGTTAGTATATTAAACACCCAAAAACGCCTCAGGAGCGCCCTATATTTTTTGCGTCAAATCTTTTTTTTCTGTGCCATGCATATGCAACAATGTGTATGCCTTACTGTAAGTGCTGTCTTCTCGATTACTGATGTCGCATTTCAGACACTAAACGTTATTATAATTATAATATATATATATATATATATATATATATATAAATATAATATAGTATAATAATATTATATATATATATACTATATATATATATATATATATATATATATATAACATAATATAATATCGAATTATATTCGATATAATACCAATACTCGATATACTCGATATATTTCGATTATATCCGAATATCGAGCTCACGGAAAATTGAATTTTACCACTATATTACTATTAAATAACTATATAATATACTAGATATATATATATTATATATATTATATATATAATATATAATAATATATATATAATATAAATATATATATAAAATATAGTAAGGTATATATACTATATATAATTATATATATATATTATATATTATAATATAATATATATATACCCGATATATACTATATATATATATATATAATATTAAATATTAAAATAATATATATATATATATATATATATAATATTAATATATATATATATATATATATATTAATATATACCTAATATAATATAATTATATATATATAATACCTATATATATAAAATAATATAAATATTATATATAATATAATATATATATATATATATATAATATATATATATATATAATTATATATATATTATAGTACTATATATATTATATATTATACTACTATATATATATATAATATATAGGAGCCTGTTATTATAAGACTCGTCAGTTGATCTCTCTTTTTTTGTTTTTTTTTTTTATATATTTCTAGTATATTGATCCTTACTCAGTCATTTTAAGTGGGGACGGACATGATTCAAAAAATATATAGGACCAGTTACGTTTACAACTCCGTCAGTTTTTAAATTTTTTTTTTTTTTTTGTTTTAACTAAAGAAATACCCAAGGGTAAACCGCAAAAGATGGAACGAGTCGGGGTCTCGGCCTTCCGGAGGACGACAGGGTAGGACTATTTCCCCCCTCGGGAGGTCTCCGGAACCCCGCTCTTTGGTATTTGGTCGCGGGCGTTCCTCCGCCCCTCCCCTACGGGATATGGAAACGTCCCCCTCGGCTCGAGCCCCTAATTTTTTTTATTTTTTTTTTTTAGTTTTTTTATTTTTTTCACATTTTTGTAATAAGCTTTACACCGCTGATCCAAATTATGTAATTGGTTTTTCTGTAGGTCGTACTTTTCGAGAATTTTATTTATGAAAAAATAAAAAAAAAATTTTATTTATTTTTTTTTTAGCATTTTTAAATAAGCTTTATACGCTGGATTCACAATATGGTAATTGGTTTTTCTATAAGTTTCGTACTTTTCGAGATATGCATTTTTTAAAATTTTTTGATATAAATGTTATTATTAAATAATTATTTTAAAAATATTCTTCAAATACTCATTGTCCATTCACCATTAAATTCATTGTTAGTATATCATATACTAGCAATGTTAAAAAAAAACAAAAAAAAAATAAAAAACTGACGGAGTCTTTAAACATAACAGGCCTATATATAATATAAATATATACTATATAATATAATATATAGTATTATATATATATATATATTATATATATATAATATATATATATATATATATATATTATATATATATATATATATACACTGGTTTTATTCACACACATACAACACCAAATAGTCTACCACTTTCTTCACTATATCTTTAGAGCGCTACGCATTTGTTCTCTCATTATTATTATCTGAGACATAAATTTCTTTTTCTAACTCTTCTTACTAAAATTAAAAATATCCACAACATGTTGATCATCTTAGATTTATAAAGCAAAGAAAAAATATTATAATATAACCCCTAGCACAGAACACTACCTTTGCATCATCTCCATTCCCTAAAAAATTAACGCTAATATTCCACGTCCGTTTACGTTTGACATCCCGGAAGTGTCTTTAAAGACGACTCGTTCCTTAAGGGACGTTGCGCGTAACCTACAGATACGACGACTAGCCTTTAGGTGGGTCCTATCCGGTTTTATCAGTTGTTGAAATATTTTTAGGTTTTAACACTTTCTAGTGTAGAATTTTATGCTCTTTCGAATGGTCTGGTTATTTTTAACAGGCAAGAAATATTTTGTTCACAATTTACAGGGGGATACGGGGGGGGGGGTATTAAATTTTGGTAAGTCATATAGAAAAATCCCGTATAACCTTTTATTATTTATGTGCATCAGCATGAAACTTTTGGGCAAGCTATAGTTGGGGAATGATACCCTTTTTATTTAAAATTAAATTTTTTATGGAGAACGAATTTGCCTCTGTGCATGGGAATTCTTTCTAAATTCAAAGAGAAAGGTTTTTACAGCAAATCTGTTCGGAGAATGACAACATTGACTGATGATATAATGTAAAACTTGCCTAGCAGTATTTGATAGAAAAGAGTAGTATTGATTGAACAAAAAATAAAAATATCATGAATTTTTCGTTAGCAAAAAAAAAAAAAAAAAAAAAAAAAAAAATTGGAAACTTGGCATGTAACTTTATTTAATATTTACTCGATTGCAATGAAATTTTCACAGCTTGTGTACCTCTACAAATATACATATTTTATTTAGATTATAATAATTTTGTTATGCCCAACAGTTTTGCCGACTGATAAATGAAAAAACTTTTGAAAACTTTGAACTGTTTCCCATGGATGGGTAGTACAAAAATTTATCTCTAACAAAAAAATTGTCTACCATTCCCCAATTATTACGCTCTCAAATTTTCAAACATGATCAATAATCAATTATAATAAACTGATAAAATTTAAAATTCGACATTTCCCTTGTATATTATTATTCATTCTGAAACGGATGAACAATATTTTATAGCTTTTATAACTCGACGAGATACACATCTTTTAATTAGATAAATTTTCTGTACGCCCAACGGTTTTGCTACTACTCGCAGGAAAAACATTTCTAAAATTTATAAGTTTTCCCATGAACAGCGGCAAGCTTTGGTATACAAAAAATTTATCATTAAACATGAATATAATATCTATTGTAAATTATACATGATCTTCGAAAGTTTCGTATTAATTGGATAAATATAAAAAAAAAATTATTGCAATTTTCCTTTTTAGCTTTTCAAAAACAAAACAAAAAAACAGAAAAAATTCAAAATAATTAGGTGGAATATAAATTTTTTATTCTTCATCAGATTAGTATAAGTTTTTACACTTGTAAAACTTTGACCCTAATATTTTTTCCATTTATATAAATTGTGTAACCAACCACGGTATTGGCCACTGGTCACAGTTAATTCTTGACTATTTTACCCTAAAAAAACTTTTTTACATTGAGCTGCTATCTCGGGTATAACAAAAATTCTAACAGTAAATTTATTATTTTTTTTTTCCAATTTTGTATGCAATGAACTACATTTTGAATTGTATGATTCATGCAATATAAAACATTGGCATTTATCACTAAAACTTTAAAATTTTAGGGAAAAAAAAAATGTTGAGATTTAGCAAAAAAATCAAAATAAACTTTTTGTTAAAACCTGACGAGTAGCCCGAAGGTCTATTCCATTAAAACATTATGCCATTATGGCAAGATTTCAGTGGAAAATCCGCTTGCAAAAATCTTATGTAGTTCAGCAGAAATTCACTTAAAAATTGCTGATTAAAAATGTTAAAAATACTGAACTCAATAGATATAATGGGAAGAAAAAATTAACACAAATCTAAAACACCCTTATTTTTGCCATATGTCATCAAAAACAAATATTGCACGAGAAAGTCTGTCCTCTTCCCTCGAAAATGTCTATAATTTATCCCCAAAAAAATTTACAATTAGTGTTTGTTAGGAATCCTTACGCGCAACGTCCCCTTAAACGGATATTTAAACCCACAAAAGGTAATAATCAGCCGATCAGTGCACTTTATAATGTCCACGGGCACTTTGAACATTGGCTTCGCTGTGTTCATCGTATGAGACCAACGACCTTCGAGGAAGATTTCATCAACAAACAGATAATGATTTAAATAATGATTCCCGAATCTGGCTTAACAGCCCATAGATCTTCAATGTAACATAGGCTCAACATATTTGATCTGCACATCTCTTAGAATACAATTTATTCAAATATGAAGAAAAACCAAAAAATGAATTGCATAGTTAACATTCACCATAGATACAAAATATTTTAAAATAGGATTCCAGGTGAATTTAAAGTGGAAAAACTTCAGAATTCGATAATTCTTGCTTTACGTTACCTCGCCGACATAA
The DNA here is from genome assembly GCA_015478945.1 of Trachelipus rathkii. NCBI lineage: Eukaryota > Metazoa > Arthropoda > Malacostraca > Isopoda > Trachelipodidae > Trachelipus > Trachelipus rathkii. Next base: position 15,676 of record JABUQX010043865.1, read on the forward strand.
AGAAGTAAATAAACGAACCATTATCGATTTGAATTTATTTTTGTAATTAGTTTGCATAAAAAGTATTTTAGAATTGATCTGAGGTTAAAAATATTTTAAAAATTTTTAATAAATTAGGTTATCCCTTCTTTTTTATACCTTACATTTTAAATAGAACAAAATAAAAATGTTATGTTTTTAAAAGTTACCATTTCGTCTATCAAAAAGAAGTCAAATCAAAAAATACGTCTATGAACATAGATATAAACATCTATATATATATAATATATATATATAAATAACTATATATATATATAATATAAATATAGTAATATATATATATAATTATTATATTAATATATATATATATAATATATATAGGTAAATTAAAGAAATAATTGTGGGAAGGTAAGAAAATTGGCCATCCTGGGGTTCGAACCATGATAGTGCGACTGGACCGACAAATACTCAGCGACGCTCTACCGACTGACAGCGCATCCTCTAATCAATAAAAAGGTAGATTCAAGAACAGCTTCAAAGCAACCGAGCCCTTCAAGGCGATATCAACAGGTTTCACCCCTGGTCCTTCCCTCGTTTGTTAAGATAATATATGTAAATACATGCAATAGCACCGCAGGGTGATTTACCCAAGTTTACCCACTATATATAGAGAGGAAAATTGTTTGCCTCCTCTGGGCTCGAACCAATACTGTTGACGGCGAGAATCCGCACACTCAAAGAGTTCGTAATGCTCTACTCGACTGAACGACATATCGGATGACCTCTACCGACTGAGCCATCCTCAAACCCAAATAAATATACTATATTAATATACTATAATATAATATAAAGTAATATATAAGATATATATATATACCTATATATATATATATATTATATATATATAATATTATATATTATTATATATATATATCTAATAATATATATATAATTATTATATAATAAATATAATATATAATCTTAATATATATTATATATATATATATATATATAAATATAATAATATATATATATATAGAATATTAAAATATTATTGCTATACAAATTTAATATATATATATATATTATATATATAGTCTCTTACAAAACCATCTTCTAAACGGTTGGTTGTTCTGAATTTTAGTTTCTGAGGCGTGTCCGCCAGTTGTCAGTTATTTGCTGCTATGCATTAAAAGTACGCGGGTGATTGTTCTATATATTCATTACTGTTGTTGTAGCTCCAGTCATATTAGATCATTATTATGGAAAGGTGCGGGTCTAGACTCTTTTTGCCTTACCACTCTTAATCGTTTCATGACCTTATTCCACTCTCAAATTTCATAGCAGTCAAACTCCTACATCACTTTCATTATTTATCACAATTATCCTAAGAAAATAAAACAGCAGTTCTGAACTTTCTAATAGCGTACCTCTTGATTAAAAGGCTTATGCCTCTATTATTTGCATGTAAACAATGAAAACGTTACAAAAATCATTAACAATGTCCCATTGTAAAAATAAAAAATGACAAAAAGCAGCATAGATAGGGCTTTATTTTTGAAGTTGCCAAAACAAAAATAACGCACTAACATGCAATTAATACCTAACGGTTATATAAAAGAATATAATATGACAACCACTCAAAATATTCCTTATCTGGAAATAGATTCATTATTCTATTCAACTTATGATCCTTCTAATAAATCTCAATTTGTCTGCTTAACCTACAGTTCAATCTTCTTTTCTCAGAAAGGCAAATCCAATAACACAAATAAAGTTATGAGTTTTCGAGCTTCCCTTCCACTCAGTATGAAAGTCTTCCAAAACTATTTACATAACTTCCTGGAGCTAATAATTGCATCATAAACACAACTTTTAACAACATCAGAATACAATATCCCAAAATAAATAAGTACGCACACGTTATCTTCAAATAGATATAACCGCTTTCAATTGCGGTCTCCTCTGCCCCTCCAAGACATACCTTACTAGTATTTTCAATAAAACAAAAACATTATTTTTACCCACTCTGATCGCATGTAGTAAAGCTTTATATGCAACGAAAATGCTACTGTTCTTTAACTACTTAGAACACGAATTTTGTTAAAAATCCCTAGCATAAATTAACTTTAAAATTAATTTTTATATGTATATATATACTTATATATATACCATATTAATATCATATTATATATATCCTATATAATATATATATATATACCTATACTATACGCTTATATATATATATATATATATATAGTATATGCGGCCCTAGAGCTAATTAAAAGCATTTAGGGTTATGGAAAGTCAAGATCGGTTGTTGAGAATTAGAGATGTTTTTTAAAGCAGGTTGAAGCTTTAGAAGAGTTTGAATGAAAATCTAGTTCCACCACTATCTTCTTAAAATATATATTTTTTCGAGCGATTACAGTATTATCAATAAATACATATTAATATATATAAATAATATAAAATAAAATAATAATTATAATAATAAGAAACTAATAATACATAATAACATAAATAATAACATTAATAATACTAATAATATATAATAAATAATAATAATAAATAATACATAATATAATAATACACTAATAAAATAAATAATAATAATAATAATCAATAATAATAATAATAACAATAACAATAACAATAATCAACAAATAATAATAATAATAATAATAATACTAATACATAATATAACTAATAATAATCATAATATAAAATAATAATAAAAAAAATACATCCTAATCACATTTAATACATGAGAGGTACAAGAAACAAATAAATTAATATGACAATAACTAACATCAAAATTATTTTTCGCGCATTAACACCCAGTAAATCTGAAGTGAATCCACTACTATTACCATTAATCTATAAATGTCATAATATGAAACAATCACATTACCTATTATCATAATATACCCTCACCCTTATTACTACACCTATACTCTATATAAAATATCCTCATATATAATATATATATATATTATATATATACTATTTATAAATATAAATAATATTATATATATTTACGTATATTAAATATTATATATAAAATTAATATTATATTAACTAAATCATTACTATACTATATATAATCATTAATATATTATACTATAATACTATATATATAATATATATATACTATATATTATATATATACTATTATATAATATATATACATATAATATATATTATAATTTATACTATTTATATATATATATAGTATATATATATAGTATCTAATATATATATATATATATATATATATATATATATATATTAATATCTATATTATATAATATATAATATATATATATATATATATATAATATATATATTATATTATATATATATATATATAATTAATATAATAAATATATAATATATAATAATATAATCAAGATATAATATATATATATAACATATATACAAAGATATATATATCATATATATACTATATCTTATAATTATATATATATTATATAAACTATATATTATATAATATATAATATATAATAATACTATATATATATATATATATATAACATATACATATAAATATATATATAATATATAATATAATATAATATAATAATATATATATATAATAATAAATATATATATATATATATATTATAATATTATCATTAATATATAATATAATTACACTGAACACTTTCATATTCACTAATCACTACAATTTATTATAATTATTCTTTATTACTATTTCAAATGGTTTCCTCATCAAAATTATTGTATCGAATCTGGTCTTGCCCTACATAACCTAAAAATTCTCTTCACAAAACATTTCCTTGTTTATCCTTCTCTTGTGTTGGGGTCTCTCTTCCCTAAAGAAGGTTTTATCCCAATTGTTAAATATCGATTTCTTTTACGCAGTAAGTCAGGAAATTATCAAATGCATCCATAACTTCATCACAGAGATAATTACTATGTAAATTTTACTGAAAGCATTCAGTCAATTATTTATTAAACAACGCATACGCTTGAGATATGACACCAACTTGCGAATAACATCAAACAAAAGAAAGAATCAGGAAGAGGCGTCAAGATAAGCTTTTCGCCAGTATTTCTCTTGAACCAGAAATAATAAAAACATTGGAATTACTTATTATATAATCATAAATATTAATACCTTATATAAATATATATAAAATATATATATAAATATAAAATATAATATAATATAATAATAATAATATAATATAAAAATATATATAAATAAATTAATATATAAATATACATATATAAAATATATATTATACTATATAAAAATAATATACTAATATAATAGAATGTATTATATAATAATTATTGATGCAAAGGTAAAATCTTCAATCTAGCATCGTCACATATTACAAGAATACCGCATCCGCAATCCGCAATCAGCGCTATTGCCCTGCGTTGTACATGCGCCGGAATCATATTAAATATATCAAGAGATTATGATAAAGAATTTAATAAAATAAAAATACTTAAGATTGAAATTCTTAACAGGTAAAACTTTTAAACTTCAGTCCACCATTTTTATCGAATCATTTTTGAAATGATGGACATCAATGATACACAGAATGAAGTTTCATAAATTTGAAGTCAACAAGAACGGTTTAACGAGATTTAGGCTCCATCGCAACAAAAAATCAGCGCCTCTATCAGAACTAATCTTCCCGGTTAAATCATAAATCTCAAACGCTAAGAAGCAAATTTTGCCATAACATTAAAGTAAGAAAATGATGAAGGTTAAAAAAAAATGAAGATGAACATAAAACTAGAGCCTAGGAAACCACGCCTTTAGTCTAGTGAAATTAATGACTTTCCATCCCATATTAGCCAAAATTACTTAGATCCCCGTTATAAAGGAAGTTTTTTTTCTTTAAAAAGAATGCCAATTAGATACGATGTTAATCGTACTTTGCTGTTGCAGTAATGAAAAACTTCAATCCGACCAGCTTATTAATTAAGCCTACAACCAAAAGAAAAAAAACTAAATCTACAAGAACCAATCATCTTCCAACAAGCAATCAATAGCAAAATTAACATCTGGTAGTGTTGATAGTCCAGTAGTTGGATTGAAAGAAAACACTACATCAAAAGAATATAAATTGTATAAAATAAGTTCGAAATTCGTCTTGAGAAAAACTATCACCAAGAAAATAACGACTAGAAGATACAAATTGATGATCACCTATCAATTGGTGGAAAAGTTAAGCAAAAAAGTGTAATTACCCATGCTTATAAGTAAACTATGCAAGGAAATACTTGAAGCTATGTCTAACCAATAGAATATAAGTTCAAAGTGAGAGAAGTATTTAGCAAATGCTGGGCTAATATATAAAAATGAAAAAGAAGAATAAAAACAGACTTCAGCATCAGAAAAGGCACCAGAAAAATTGATTTTTCAATCAAACGACCCAACAACCTCTGTGCTAACAATTTGAACCATATTAACAAATAACTAGTACAGCAAAAACCCTAGTATATAAAATACACATTGCTCCAATCTCTATTCATTAAGGCTGAGGAAGAAGTAAGAGAAACAAGAGAAGAAATTGAAAAAGAGAAGGATTGTTATTTAGTATGATCCCCCGTCCCGACCACACCTCACACCGGCTAACCGACTCATTTACTAAGGATTGTGGGAAAAGACATGGAATATATTAGCATAACTAATTATATATATATATACTCATACAAAGTATTTATTTATTACCTATATAAATTATAATAATATAATATAATATTACTATTATAATTATTATACATACTATCTATATTATCATATATATATATGTATTTATAATATATATATATATCATTACTAATATCATATAATAAAATATAATAATATAATGATGATATATATACTATATATATATATATATATAATAATGAATATATATAATATATTCTATAATATAAACAATATATTATATAATAAGTATATAATATATACATAGAATGAGGATACAATAGCTAACATACATCATGAATATAGAAAGAAAAATAAATAAAGTATAAATTTAATGGGAATGGATAATATCTCAAAACTCCGGCTCTGATTACTTTTTAAATTGTAACTAAATCCATTGGTGCTTAAAATTTAATACACATACGTATGATGATAAAAAATATACAATGTAAGTATACAAATCAAACATCCGCCATCAAGCAGAATAGAAAATAATAATATCCAGCGAGATGACAGAAAAAAAATGACAATTCTGACGTAGCAATCACTAATGTTGATTCAAATAAATATATAGATATATATATAAAATCATATAATATAATATATAACATATTATATATATTAAGCAATAAATCAATAAAATAATATATATATCTATATACATATAATATATATAATATAAAATATCTCACTATATAATTATAATATATATCATATAAATACACCTATATATAACCTAATATATCACGAAAAAAACCACTAGAGGCAAGTTGGCGATTTTTAAAACTTTACCAGTAAAAAGCGTTTTAACAGTTTGAAAATATATTGAACAGAAAATGCGCTTAATTTTTTTAAAAAATCTTAATTGATAAAAATTTCATTTGTAGAAGGCTGAAACTTTCACTCTCGACCAGAGCAATTCGCGCAACATTATATATAGCATGCGATGGAATGTATAATATCAATATTCTAATACCAATGTCGCTTACCGCCATCTCTCATTACAACCAGTCGACCTCTTCTCTTCCTCTCTCTTCTCTCTCCTACTCCTCTCTCTCTCTCTTCTCTCTCTCTCTCTCTCTCTCTACTCATTAATACTACTCTCTCTCTCTCTCTCTCTCCTCTCCTCTCATACTCTCTCTCTCATATATATAAAAATATAATCATAAATAATAATATATATAATATGTAATATATAATAAATAATATAATATAATTAAATATACCTAATAACACGTTAATCAATAAATATAAATATAATTAATATAATAATATATTATATAAGATAAACAATATATAATGAGTTTCCAATAATAATTATAGAAAGTTCTAAGAAGCCTTTACGAAACTCAACTGACCGACCACAGACAAAATTAATAAAAATAAAAAACGCTAAAATGCACAAATAAAGTAACACGACCACGAAAGTGTGTAAGTAACAGGCGATTTCGGGAGTTAACACCTCAGAAGTGCTCCGCACACAATACAGACACACACCGACATAGCATCATATACTAATATAAGTATATACATATAATATATAAGATGAGAGGTTGGTAAATTGAATTTGATAAACAAAAATACCGCAACCTATAACTATATAGTATAAACCTAATATAATGATATAAAATATAATATAATATATATGTGTAGTGTGTTGAAAAACAATACACTACGACTCAAAATAAATGATGTGTGTGTAATTTATTTACATAAAAAGAATTGATCATGTAAGAATAGTCATGCAGGTAGTAACACGGCCCTTCTATTCCATTGTTTGAAACAAAGGTATTAATATTTTAGAATATTAGAAATCAATGATAAACATGTTGTTTTGGAAAACTCTAGGAAAAAGATCTTAAAGACCCGATATTAGGGTGCGAAATTTACCTGCTAAATTAAAACTCAAGGACTAGCATTTCAAGCTATTTTTCCGGGAAATGTAATCTATCTATCACGGTGAGATTCCCATTGAAGGGTTCCCGAGACATGAACCCTTCAATTAACATTGTGTGAATCTCTTTCTCAGTTTTTTTTAATCCCTCCCATTTTACACAATTGCATATCATATCAATATCTTAATTAGAACGCACGTATTAAGAAACTTAAAATATTTATTTTTTTTACAGTTGTCACCACCACTCACGGGCAGAGCCCTATTCAGGGAGGTGGTGTTGCACGACAAAATTCCCCTAGCGCAAATTACGGAGATGAGCACAGACGCAGGCTTTAAAGTGAGGGCAAGATTAAAATTCAGCAGGAAATACAGAAGATGGAAGACGCCATTCCACAAGAACCGAGGTGGCAGGCAGAACGAACCTCACCCCGCCAGCGAAACTAGCCTGGAGTTACCAATATCTACCAAAACTCGTGCACGAAAAACAAGCACCCCTTGTGCTAACGAGGGCGTCGTAAAAGGTGGTGGTACGCGAGTCCCAGTAAGTCCCTCGAACACCTGCCGCTGCTGTACCTACTTATAGAAAAGAGGTAAAGCACCACACTCCGCCGCCGCAAAGACGGAGGGTCAAGTGAACTGGAATACAGGAACAGTTTAAATAACCTTTTTGGCTTTTGACTCGAACCCTGTCCAAAAAGCCGGGGTGAAAAACCAAGAGCCCCCCAAGATGTATGAGAGACAGTACAGTCTCTACGGAACGTCTTTCAATTCATAATAATAGCTAGGAGTAATCTAATCCTTTTTACATGCGTCTGTGGCAGCTTTGAAGCGTTATCCTTTTCCCACAATACGCATCTAGTCAACCCCTTCTGTTAGAATGTGAGATTTCCAAGAACATTTTTTATAGCAAAACCGTAAGGCTCCAAGAAATTGGTTATATAATTAGTCAAACAGGAAGACAGAGAGAACGAATCGAAAGAGCATAGACGAAAGTTAGAAGGACTGTTATAGAGAGGGGAGATTTGAATAGAAAGTCTGAGATTTTTAAAGAATTGAAAATTCAAAAGGATTGAGACGAACCCAATCGGAAAGTCCATATTGATCAAAGACTTTATTTACAACTCTGTAAACATAACAAGTATTGCAAATATTAAACTATGAAGTAAAAGAAAGAGCAGAATTGAAATGAGTGAAGAATGAAGGGTCGGAGTCATTCGCAGACATAATGCAGCGGAATAGAGTTAGAAATGTGCAAAGGTGGGAAGAAGATTACATTTAATGAAAAGAAGAAATAAAGCTAGGAAAAAAAAAAAGACAGAATAACCCTGAAAAGGAACAAACCACTATTAGTACAGAAAAAAAGCGAAAGAAGTCCGCTCCATCAAAAACCTCTAGCCGTGAGAATACTTTGAAAGGCGACTTGACAAGACAAACCATAAACAATAACGTAAGACAAAGAGAAGGAGAAACTCAAAAGAGGAGGGATCTTTGATAGGGCAGTAAGACGCGCAATTTGCCAATACCCGGTCAAATGCTTTTGGATATAAGTCAAGACGCCAACCACAACGCCCAAGTTTCCCCGTAGTTTCCTAAGGGCGGAAACCAATAAATCAGGCTCTTTAAATAGGAAGAATAATCACCAGTAGAACCCGAATCCGAAGCCGTACTAGGACGATCGGAAAGAAAGGAGAATGCAGATATCCAGAATGGTCTAAGAAGTGAGATTAAGAAAGGTTTCAAAGATCTCTAGATGGAATACAGGTGGGAAAGCATAGAGGCTGTAGTTAGAAGGAATCAGAAGCAGGCTTCCTTTTTTTCGAAATAAGTTGGACATGACATGTGCGTGCTTCCAAACACTGAGGGAAAGTTGAGATAATATAGAAGAACATAGAGCAATATAGATTGAAACGACAGGGGAGGTGAAGCTAATGGAAAGAACACACTCCCTCAAAAACTCGGGAGAATTCATGCCCTTCGGCCCACTCGCCTTACCATACGTTCACCTCAGATCTAGGGACAGCCATGCACACCACGATCAAATGTAATCAAAGGCAAAAGCAACTAGGACACCGAGAGGAGAAGGTGGAGGAGAAGAAATGTACCAGACATCGTCCAGGGTTGAGTTTAAGAAGACAAATAGAGAAGGCCAAGAGAAAAAATTGACCTTTTCAGTGGAGAGAGTTAGCAACAGAAGCCAATCAGATCAGAATAAAGAGGAGGAAAGGGCATATTTACAGAAGTTGTTAGAGAGATGTTTTTGGCAAAGAGGCCAGAAAGATTCAGTAGGAGAACAAGCCGAGGTTAGCAGCATATTATCGCTTAGATGAAAGCCCGCAATCTTGACTCGTCAAAAGAAGGTATACCCTGCAATGATTTCTATCCGAATGCAAAATAGCCGAGAGTCGATTGAGAGAACGGAGAAATATTTATCCACTATCCTATAAAGAACGCTATGTCTAACTTAGCACTGACATGCCATGGAACAGGCACGATCGATACACACCATCGTTTATGAGAAGAGATAGAGAAAAGAATTTAGCCTCGAAGAGAAATGAACGCTGCCAATCCTTCGTAGGATTAACAGCTCACATCTCTTAAGTGCACAAAGGCCAAAGACGTCATCAGAGTCAAAAGCGTATATTCCAATTAGTTAGCGTAAAGATAGAAGCGCGCAAGGCGCCTCACCAATACAGAGCCGAGATCAAAGTGCCAGAAATAACAACCGGGGAGGTAGAGGGGGGGCCAAACCCAACATAGGCGCAGGATGAACTTGTTGGAGAAGAGAGTATTAAAGTTAAGAGATATAAAAGACCTGTGGTCAGCATTTCTACAATATAGAGAGCGCAAGGTGCTTGTGATATATATATAGAGAAGAAGGACTAGTGGTGAAAACATAGGCAGGTCAAGTGTGTTCAAAAATTGGTTGGGACGATCCGAGAATGTGTGTTGGTTTCTATTGATAGTTGCTCCAGATCAGATTGAGAAGTGCTTGAATGATTCGGCCTCCCCTCACCTAAATCAGTATTGAGAAGGAACCTTGAGCCAATTCAGCCTGTTATGTACACATGAAATCCCCTAAAATAGAGAGACCTAAGTATATATGGGATGAGAGAATGAAATAACAGGGATATAACAGTGAAGACGAAAAGTAAGATATCAAAAAGTCGAAAAATCTGTTCTGATAGCGAGAACAAGAGCAGAAAGCACAAAAAAATAATATCATGTAGCTCAAGAAGAAAGATCTTTGAGCCACAGAACATTAAGTTTAGCAGATTACTAGACTTACATCGAGACGCCGTTACACGGGTATTAATGTTACATAGGCACCCTTCAGGCGGAATATTATGAAAATAAGTATAGTTAGGATACATTAAATAACGAGTTAGCAGGATAATTCTTAAGCCACCTGAGTCTCAGACGGAAGAGCAAAAGGTAGGTTAAGAGTTAGATAGGTGATTATTCCCAGAGGCAACGATGAGAATTTCCTAAGCCGGGCGCCATGGTTAGTAAAGATTATACATTAGCAAAGTGCCCGTTCCCTATGACTGGAAGACTTTACATCTTTCACACATCACAACAACATATACAGAGAGATACTATCACAGGTTCACCACACAACACACACACACACACACACCACTCACTCACTCACTCGGACAAACCACAACCACACAAAAAGAACAAGTAGACAAAAAAACAGATTTAAAACACAAAAAGAAAATCGGAAACGCATAAACTTGAACAAACTAAATTACCAACTTGAAATCAAATCTATCACTACAAACGAAAGTACGTCAATCATCAAGGTTAAATCTAAGGATAAAAACATCCTTCTGCTATACTACCTATCCACACTGAAAAAATAAAACTTAAACCTATACAACTTTACTATACACTTCGCATTCATCTTACAAATTAGAATGAAACTCCCTCTCCTTCCTATCTTTACTATAAATGTGCAATTTTATATTATTTTAGTTAGGTGAATTAAATGTATTTTTTCAGTATTTTGGTGTGCTTTTTTATTTTTTGTACGGAAAACGTTTTTAATTTTTTGTGTGTGTGATGTATTTCAACCCATATCCGAAGAAGAAACATACAGCACAAAGTTTATTAATATAATGCCATAACTATTATAAGAAGATCTTTACATAAATAATCTTTAATAATTGTGGTACGTAAATTAGGCTTTCATAAACCTCGAAAAATTTTGGCCTGTTTCATTATCTAAAAAAGTGAGATGACTGATGCTGCTGTTTGTCATTGTGGATCATCTGAAAATATTGACCTTTGATTTGAAGTAGAGTTTTTCTTATTTTGAACAAATTGATTCTCCAACATGGGTGATGCAGGCAGTGCTAGTTGATCTATCTGATCTTTCAATGCGAGAGTACCTAGAAGACTTACGGAAATGCAAATGTAATGATCACGCTAAACTCTTATAAACACTATCCAACAGTACACCGATTGGCCTGAGACATCGTGTGACCTAGCAGAAACTTAAATACTAATATCCAAAAAAACTTTGTAAGAAAACTCCTGTTACCATTTCCATATTATTATTTAGCTGAATGTGGCTTTGGAGCTGTAAATGACTTGCTACTGAAAAAAGAAACGAGGAGACTTGAGATTGAGGCTAACTAAATTTGTGACATAAAACCTCACATATACATACAATCTCTCCCTGCAACAGGTTCACAAGCACAAGGATCTCACTAAAACAATTAATAAAAATTTGTTAGGTACCCTTATCTTACGGTAATTAGAAAATAATAAAAGTAATATAAAGAAGAAACGCTTTACCAAATTAAAATATACAATATATAATATACAAAAATAAAATACCTATATTATATTAACATAATACAAATAACTTAATTACTAATACTACCTCCTCCATAAACTATATTACTCAATAACATCAATATATATAATAACAATAGATTAATAATAATTTACTATATTAATAAATAATATTAAAATACGGCAAATATATATATATATAACCGTATATATATAAATCTAGCTATATGCTGTATCAATAACGTAATAACTCTACATATAAGCGCTACTATATAATAAATAAAACCCAAACCATTAATTAAAATATAATAGTAATATACTACCCCATAACCCTCATAACAAATATAACCACTATACCACACCCCTAACTACCTACCGCTCAGTAACTATATATATCTACCTATAAACCCAAATATATAATATAAATAAAATAATAAATAAAATAAAAATACCTAAATAAATAGTAAATAAAACAATCCAATAATAAACATAAAATAATATAATAATAAAAAAAAATAATCAAATAATATAATAAAATAACTCCTCCAATATAGTTTCAGTCTAACACCAAATTATAAATGTTTGTCGAAACTTATTGCCTGTATTTTTCACTAACATTTAATATATCATATAAATTTTTTTAGCAATTAATTAGTGATATTCAGTTATCAACTTAGTTACTATAACAACTGTCCTTCTCGTTTTTTCTTTTTCTCCTATTCAAAAATAAAACTCTATCCCATACGACTTATATAAGACACAGATGTTAATTGACACTTTTAGGAAACATTCCTGCACAGTGAATAAGAGATTCACTTCTCTGAATAGTTAAAAAAATATATTATGTCACAAAGGGGAACATCACAATTTTAGAGATTCATAGGTGGGGCATGGTCAAATAAAGGCTGTGAACCACTACTCTAGGGAGAAATGAGTTTGGGGAAAGAACCGAAAAAAAAAAAATAAACAGTTTCACAAATAAAAACAGCTCGATAATTCAATTTCGGAGCAGAATGAAAAATAATTTGGTTAACAAACTATAACAAGAGTGAATGAAACCTTAGAAAAACTGAACGGGGAAAATACCACAAAACGAGAAAACAGTAGAGGATATAAAAAGAAAAAGTAATTTTTGAAAGATACCAAGATATTTATGTTAATAAAAGAGAAAAAAAATGAGAGATAACACGAATGAAGGAAGTTAAAAAAAATATAATGATTACAGTTCAACAGGGTAATTGTGAAAGAAGAGAAGTATAGGGCCACCAAAAGACAGGATCAGACTTAATTTCGTGACTATTTTCAATGCCCCCCAAAAACACCACAAAGCGCACGACAAACCCTCAAGCGCATATATATAACCTAAAACATTAAAAAAAAGAAGAAATGAGCGTTAGAACGCGCCTCGGCAAAGCGAGAATAGACAAAAAAACCAGATAGGACAAAAGGCGTCGAAAAGCTCAACCCCGATTAATGAGAAGTGCGTGAGCACAGAAGCGAAAAGTATCTCTCTCAAAAAAAATCCTCACCCACACTCAATAACAACACTTAATATCAACAGATATAATATCAACTTCTCAAATAAACCTAAAATTAAATAACTATATACCATTTAAATATCAATAATCAATACTATAATATAACTTAACAATAACCAGTCAACACAACATAACGTTAAAATATCCAACACTATCATTAAAATAAATAACTATATAATCAATACCTCATCTAAAAACATATTATCCTAAATAAAATAAACCCTGACAATAACTAACTCATATACCATCTAAAATACTACTCACTAATAAACTATATCTCTACATTTCTACCTATACCATAAATATCCATATAACCCTTATCACTCAACACTACTATCCACATCAACCCACTAACAATCAAACACACCACACCACATAAATCAATAATAATCAATACTCACACAACCACATCCCCCCAAACTACAGTAAAATAATCAATAATAATAAATACCAATAATAAATATAACATAATAATAATATATAATAATTAATACATAATAATTCAATCAAAATAATACATCCCATATAATAATAATAATCTAATAATAATAAAATAATACTATATAATAAATACATAATAATAATACACAATAATACTAATACTCAACTATACCATACATAATCAACAATCACCACCATAACTCTACATACATCAATAAATAATCCAATATATCCAATAATCCAATAATACATAAATAATATAATCATCATAATAATATTACTTTACTAAATCAAAATAAATAATAATAAAGCAATTTAATAACAATATTAATATAATAATAACTCTTAATAATAATATAATAATAATCTAATAATAAAGAAAATATTAATAATTAATAATATAATAATCTCACAAAATTAATAATAAATATATAATAATAATAATTAATAATAATAATAATATAAAAATAATATAAAAATTAATTTTTCTTTTCTGTGTATATGTATATATATATATATATATAATATAATATATACACTATATATATACTATATATTATATATATATAATGATTATTAATATACTTATAATATAATATATATATAATATATATAATAATATAATATATATATTAAATACATAATAAATATATATATATTACAGTAAATATATGATTGTGTATGTATTTATGTAATATACACTACATGTGTACGTATTTATGCAATATGTATTTTTTTATGATAGTATATAGCGCTATTATATTTATTTATATGAGCAAAGATTAGCTACAAGTGGGTAGCGCTACTCCGCCAAATAAAGAGAGTCCCAGATCGCAAACTGCGTCGGGTTGGAGATAATGTAGAGCTATATCTCTCCATAAGCTGGGCTTCTCCATGATCGGAACGTTTTAAAATGAGCATACCCCTACCTAGAATTAGGGCTCTGCCGTGAAAGTGGTAGGTATTATATCTGATAATAATTAATAATATAATAATAATTATATAATATAATATAATAACTATATTATAATAATATAAATAATATAGTATATATATATACAATATATATATTAAATAATAAAACTTACTTAGCATAAATACTAATAACATATAAATACAAATAATAAATAAATATATATAAATATAAATTATAAATAATTAAATATATACTATTATTATTCATAATTTTATAAATCTGCATAAATTTAACAAATACGACGATGAGATTATAATAAACCACAATAAATAAAATAATAAATATATATATATATATAATATACATCAAATACATATATTATATATATATATATAAATATATATTTATATTCACCTTTACCCTTTTATCTTCGGATCAAATAGCAGTCTCTTAAAGGATAAAAATATAAGGAGTTAAATCAGCTATATCCACTTACTTTATTACCAAGTAATGTGAAATTGCGTTCCATTACCGGAAATGAACTAATCAATACACGAGCACATTAAACATAGCAGCAATAACACAAATACAGAAAATTTTAATCCTAACAATTAATAGCACAACAGATTAAAAATAATAACAATCAGTAATAGTAGACCAAAATAATGTGAAAATGATATGTTCTCGAAGTTAAATAAAATTAATAAAGCTTTAACAATAAACAATTATTTTCAAAAATAGCGCAAAATATAATATATAATAAATATTAAATATAAAATATAAAAATATATATAAAATATATATATAATATATTAAATAATATATATATAAAATATATATATATAATAATAATAATTAATAAAAATAAAAAATAATAAATATATAATAAATTACAACCTTTAACATTTATTTCAAGTAAAGACTTATCATTTTTTTAAAAATTTAAAAAAAAAATAATACCCTCTGTATATATATATTATTATATATACAACCAAAATAAATAAATATATATACCATATATACCCTATATATATATATATATATATATATATATAGGCCATTATCTATATAAAAATTAACAATCAATAAATATAATATATATTTTATATATTAAATTTATTTAAATAATATTATAATATAAATATATATATATATTATATAAATTATAAAATATATAAATAACATATGTAGAGTTATTAATAAACATTGTAAATATAAATAATATATAAAAATAAATATATTTAAAAATAAAATAAAATAATAATAATTATAAAATAAATAAATAAAAAATAAAAAAATAAAATATAATATAAAATATATATAAATAAAATATATATCATGAATAATAAGAAAATATATATATATCATAATATATAAATATTGTAATATATAATATAATATATATTATATATATAATTAATGTAATTGAAATAAATTAAATAAATATAATATATATAATATTATTTATATACATATATATATATAATATATAATATATAATATAACATTATAAGTATATTGTTATATATATATATACACAATATATATATAATACTATAAATCAATAAGTATAATATCTACTATAATATAAAATTATATATATATATGTCATATATAAAAATATAAAATAAAATATATACAATAATATATATATAATAATATATTATATTATAGTATATAATATATATATTAAGTAACTTATCATATAAATCAAATATAATATATAACTATAATATAAATAGTATATAATATATATTATTATATATACAATAATAAAATATATTATATAAATAATATATATATATTAATATATATAATATATATATATACATATATATATACTATACTATATTAATATATATATTATATATATATTACTATATATATATATAAAAACTATATAATAAATTTTTCCTAGATAATTTCTTTTCATTTCAGTATTCATATTAGAAATGAAAAGTATAACATTGCTTCTTTGCTCTTATCTATATCCTTTATGGTAGGCAAAATCAACTCTTAAACAAGTAATTTTTTTTAAAATTAACACATTCCATAAACGAAACTTTTCAAAAAAAAAAAAAAATAAAAAAAAAAAAAAAAAAAAAAAAAAAAAAAGAATAAATAAATAGAAACAGTTAACATGGTGAACTCTCAATAAAGTAATGAATATTATAATTATTGATAAAAAATAAAAGAAAATTTATATATTATACAATCTATATTTACAAAAGGAAGTTAAACATGAAACGAAATAGATGTGCAGCAGAGACAGTCCAGTAAAAATTTGCTATACAATAATTTACATAATGTCAAAGAAGTGTGGATAAATATCTATAAATTCCGTAAAATTTCTATGTTAAATTTTTAACTTTACAGTTGCTGTTATGTATTCCTGATTATCACTGAATAAACTATTTGATAATTTTATTTATTTAAGTTTTGACAAAATATGCAAGTTCCCACGCATGGGATTCTAATTTAAATGAAATTAATAATATCAAAAGAGGCTTCAATTTGTGCACTTTCCGTTAACAAAATGAATAGACATTTTAAGGTTTCAATTAAAGTAGAAGTGTCTTTTTTCGACTTCACAGTGAGAGCCTCAAACTAGAAACCAATTGGTTCTCACTTCCAGTGGGATTAGGATGTATTACCGCAAGCATATAATAAATATTACTTACTACATTCTTTCTAGAGACAGTTACAAGTATAAAGTTCATATTTTGTTTTGAAGAGGTAAATAAAATGTAGATAGATATATTATATATTACAATATCTTATATTATTAATAGTATAGGATCTTCTTAATATTAATAATGATATTAAGCTTATCACACAAATTAATTATTAAGAAGTTAACTTATATTATATATTATATTTATTATATATTATATATATATATACTCTTATTATATAAGGTGTACGTGAGTATGACTATTGTGTTTAGAGATATATATTATTATTATGTCTTGTTTGAGCTAATCATAATATATCATATTATACCATAATATATATATATACTATCCTTTTATTAATGGATTTATATAATATAATGTATATCATTAATATTATTATAATTTAAGTATCATTTATTTAGTTATATAATACATGACTATATATAATTTGGGTACTACAATAAAGATATTATATATAGGTAATATTAGTTTGTCAGTTAGAAAACACATTTTATCCTCAATTTTTTTGGTATATAGTCAACAAACATGAATTCATCACTATAACAGCTTACAATAAGCTAATTTCATATTTTAATAATGATACATAAATGTCTTATTATATTATTTATTATATATTATACGAATAATATTCCAATTATTATATTATTATTATTATTATTATTATTATTATTATTATTCTATTCATTATTAATTACTTATTATTATTATTATATTATTATTATTATTATTAATTCGTTAGCTGTTATAATCCCTTCTATTACCTCACTATTATTATGTACGTTGAGCGTTATATCCAATATATTGACATATTCTTGCTTGATATATATATCTTATATATAAACTATATATAAATGGTATTAAGGTAAATTTTTACCAAATATAATTAGTATGCTCACTCTTATATATTAGAGTCTAAAATAGTATATATATTATATATATAGTACTTTCACTATTATTATATATCTTTTATTTATAATTTAATATTTTATTTATTTATTTATTTCAGCACGACAAGTCACCTTCTCACTCTAGCTTGGAGCGAGGAGAGTAGGTGTATCTGGCATTCCCCTCTCTCACTCTATCTACCATCACCTTCATTCTTGGCCTCACATCATTTGTAAACTCACGCCTCCTCCACTATTTCTGCATCTTAACTTGATTGTCCATACGCCCACTACCTCATCTCTCTCAGGCCTTACACCAAGGTTTTATCCCTTATTGATGCAAATATATCTTTAACTCTCTCTAAATCCTCCATTTACAGTCATTGTGTCATGCATTTTTATAATTTCTCCAATCTTTTTAGCCGTCGAATGTATGATCTTGTCTGTTGAACTTTCTTGTAATTGTATGAACATTACAGGATTAGTTTTTATAGGATTTCCAACATTTTTTATCAATCTAATTAAGTTTCTTATTTCTCAGGCCATTGAGCCTTTGTCTTTGTTTACAAAAATTCTGGAACCAGTGCTCATAGTTTTATTGGTTCAATCCTCACAGCATCAAACTCCATTTTATTCCATCTCAATCCCACCTACATCTTATCCTTGGGTCCTCCCCCTTCCTCTCCTTCCTCCTATTCTACACTCTGCTCATCATCCGCCTCCCAATAGCTCCTATCATATTTCTAATGACCACTCTCCTGTTCCTCTTGCCTGGTACATCCATTCTCACTTATATTGCCATTTTCTATCACCCACAACTTAACTCATTTGGCTTAACCTTTCTCGCCTTCTTGTTTGTGATCCCCACCTAAAATACTCAAATTAACCATTCCTCCAATCACATCTCTCCCACTACCTCTATTATGTACAAATCTTTTGAAATCTTTTTGATTCATTTATTAATATACACCTGTAATCACAATTCACAACTATCTACCTGCCTAACACTAATTTACTCTTTGTTTACCTAATCCTCTTCTTCATCCTATTCCTATGTATCTAACTTCATTTCTCTCTTTAAAACAAAATTCCATCGCGCATCTAAACGTTTCGACCTCATAGCTAATTTCCCATGGCTGCCACAATACATTCCCCAACTTCTTTCCATGGACGCACTCAGTTCTAGTGCAATTCTTGAAAATTATGCAAAACATCAAAATTTTTATTTAATGGTATCAAAATCTTTGTTTTTAATAACACCAAAAAATGACAATATACTTTCACGCCAATCATTCTCCCTCACAACATGAAATCCCATGATATTTCATACATACCTGCTCATACTACAAAGCTACACCGCATATGCGAGCTGGTAAAATACAAATTATTTGAATTTTCAGAAACATCAGACTTATCATTAAACTTTCTGTGATAAGTGAAAAATAATATGTATCCCGTACCCTTTCCATACTTTATTCTCTCAGACCAACATCAAAGACTTCCTTCTAATATATCCCTAACTCTTTAAGACATCCACCTTATCTTGCATATTGTATTTCTATCTCCTCACTTTAAACCCTGCGTCTGCCCGAAAGCCCCAATATACATTCCTAAATATCTAAAGAGAGTAGTTTCCCATAAATATTTTAGTCCTAACCTATTATATTAGGTTCTTATGTTACTCCTAATTTATAAATTTTATTAGCCATGATTTTTTTATGGTACATTATTTTTTTTATTTTTATAATCTATGGATTTATCAGTAATTATGATGCCTTTAATACCTATTTCATATATCTAGCATAAATTTTGAAAATATATCTTTTTTTTTTATATTAATAAGTTATATAAGTATATATAAGATAATATATTATATAGGACTATAATATATATATACTATAACCTACCTGTAAACTGTAACAAAGGTTCGGTATATATTATCTTGGATAAATAACAATAAATATATATATTATATAATAATAATTAGTGTACAACTGAGTAATAAATATAATATACTTATTGATTCTTTTATCTTTTTGGGGCATATTAATTATTTTTTTAAATATTATTATTATAGTATAATATATATAATATATATATAATATAATAATCTATAATACTACCTATACATATACTATAATAAATATATCGCCTAATATATATATATATATAGTACTATATTTATTTTTCATATATTTAT
>JABUQX010043866.1:0-5000 GCA_015478945.1 Trachelipus rathkii
ATTAACGACGTACACTCACCCTAGTCATACACCACCAATTAAACTACATACACTTCACCAATATACACTTACACGACACACCAAAACCACACACACACCGATGAACAATACAACATACTAACACACCACAAGCACACACCCACCCTCACCCAACCCCTCAGAAACAACACACCACACTAAAACTATACACACATACACCACCCATAGACACTTACATCACTCCATAGACCAATTTGTACACTCACCCATAACACTAACTCACATCACACTCACAAACACACAAACACACACACACACACATACGACCACACACTTGATATCTTAATGCCTCTGCTATGGATGCGTCAACTTTGAGCCTCAACTCATGCCTTTCAACTTATGCCTTCAGCTTTATGCCTCACTATAGCCCTCATACTTAATGACCAGCATTGATTGCTCAGCTTATAGCTCAACTTTTGATGCTCAACTTTAAGGCTCGAGCATTATTGATAACTCAACTGTTATGACGTCATTCTTCTGTCGGTTCACTTGTAGCGTTCAGTTTGACGTTCAAACTTTGACTGTTCAATTTATTTCCCAATCACCGTGCTATGTGGTCTAGGATGTTCTATTAGTTTTCTATGGTGCCTGATGAGTGCCAGGTGAGTGCCAAGAGCCAATGAATCCAGCTTCCCGCAACTACAAGGCTTGCCTTTATTGTCAATACTGTTTGCAACTTTTTCAATGCCTGCTTTCAGTTTGGCATTAGTCATTGCAGGGGCTGCATACACCAGCCACCCCTAGAGCCGCTAGCGCATGAGAATCTATTGGGTGGTATATTTATAAGTGCTAGGCTGCTGCCCTAGTATATTAGCTTTTTAAGCCTACCCTGATCAGTAGAACATGCTTAAATTGGGATATACCGCTTTATTCATAAGTACTCGAGGAATCATGGTGGTATTTATAAGTTGTTAGATTGCGCTTCATCATTTCCAGCCTTTCCGTTTCCCGTCCCGTTTCTCGCCCGCCGCGTTTCCCGCCCGCCGCGTCCCCGCCCGCCACTCCCCGCCCGACCGACGTGCACCCGCAGGCCAATATTACCACCGCTCGCCCGGGCAATGTTGCTATATTACACGGCAACATAAAATATGATATCAATAGTAAAAAACTATTCAGAAGATTCTTTTCCAAATTAACTAGAGTCAATTCACTTTTACTTCATACTTAATACAGTTTATTAAAAACCTTTTATTAAAAAAACCTTTTTACGATCCTAAAACTGTGTTGATGTATTGAGAGCGGATAAATATATTTTGCAATGATTCACAGTGGAAATAGCACTTCAAACTATTCAAAGAATTTCTTTTCAAATATACTTGAGTCATTCATTTTACTTCATACTTAAACATTTTTTTATTAAAAATATACACTTTATATAACTTAAACATAAAAACAGTAAATCCATAAACGTTGCCTAGCAAAAAGAATATTTTTTTGTTCTTTACTGCTTTAAATCATATATTTATTAACATAGTTGCATTAATTATTTTTATTTCTTCAATACTTTAATATTTGGAAATTGTAATGTCAGAAGAAAAATCACAGAGGCTCTTATAAATCAGTTTATTTTACAAACAAATTGTTACGAAATTTATTGAAGAACATTTACTTACAACCTTAAGACAGTTAAAATAGTAAATCAATATCGGGTGCTCTAGCAACAAAGGAGTAGTAGGATTTAGAGATGATTAGTTTAATTCTGCTTTACTGCCTTTACTTGCTTTACTCTTTACTGCTTACTGCTTTATGCTACATCATATTTTGTTATTTTTTTTTATTTTTATTTTTTATTTTATTTTATCTATTATTATATATATAGTTATATTATTTCATTATTCTATTAGTATTATTCTGTATATTGATATTATTATCAATATATGAATTATATTATATTATTATATATTATTATATATATATATATTTTATTATTATTTATTATTATATATTATTATTATTATTATATATTATTAATATATAATTATATTATTATTATGATATTATTTATTATATTATATTATTATATTATTTTATTATAATATTATTATATTATATTATTATATTATAATTATTATTATTATTATTATGTATATTATTATTTTATTTATTTTATTATTATTTATATATTATTATTTTTTGTTTATTATTATTTTATATTATATCAATCAATATTTAACTTTGTAATTTGCTTATAATTAAGTTGTGTTCGTTTTTATTCTTTTCAACTTTTATTATTTTTATTATTATTTTATTATTAATATTTTTTATTTTTATATTTTATTTATACCTAGGTGATTACAGACATATTATTATTATTTAACACACAAACACACACACATCACACCCAACATACACACACACACATACACCCTACAACACCCTAGCACACACATCACACTTACACGCCAACCTACACTACACCAATACACACACAGCACTTAAACTTCATATATTATAACATTATGTTCTTTTAATTTTTATTTTTGTGTTATTATTAAATTTTTAACGTTGAAAGACAAAGAATACAAACCCCAGAGTATCTTATTAATCATTTATTTTCTAAAATTGTACAATAATTTTATTAAAACAAACTTTACAGACCTTAAAACAAGAAGAACAGTAATCAATGAGTATTTGCCTTGCAACAAAGGAAAGTAAGCATTTGTTTATTGCTTTTCACTGCTGTGCTGCTTTAATAATTTAAATATAAGGCGACGTATTATTAAAAAACATTTTTTTTAATTATCTTTTACATCCTTGACTAACATCATCTATGACATTTGATCATTTCCAATATTAAAAAAAAAAAACACACACATCACATACGTCGCTTGTGTATATCATGCAGGACATCTGTTTGAAACCCCATGTCGTGACCAAACGCTTCATAGGCTGGCGCGACAAGACCGGCACCATCACCGACGCTTA
Source organism: Trachelipus rathkii (assembly GCA_015478945.1). Lineage (NCBI taxonomy): Eukaryota > Metazoa > Arthropoda > Malacostraca > Isopoda > Trachelipodidae > Trachelipus > Trachelipus rathkii. The sequence continues at coordinate 2,965 of JABUQX010043866.1, forward strand.
TGACTAGTTACACACACCGAAAATAACAAATTCATACTCTTTGTGTGAATTTCGATTGATTATCACCGTATGGGAAAAACTACTACTCTATACTACTATACTACTACTGTACTACTGACACTTACTTACTACTAATAAAATTAATAATAAAATAATAATAATAATAATAATAATAATAAATAATATTATAATAATAATAATAATAATAATAATAATAATAATAATAATTAATTAATAATAATATAATAATAATAATAATAATAATAATAATAATAATAATAATAATAATAATTAATAATAATAAAATAATAATAATAATAATAATAATAATAATAATTAATTAATAAATAAAATTAAATAAAAATAATAATATAATAAATAAATTAATAAGTAATAAAATAATAATAATATAATAATATTAATAATATATAATAATAATGAATAATAATAAAATAATAATACTAATAATAAGAAAATATATATATTAAATACTATATATATTATAACTATATATATATATATATATAGATATATATATTATAAATATATATATAAATATATATATATTATAATATAATAATATTATATTAATATAATTTATATATATAGTATAATATATATAATAGAATATATATTATTATATTATATATATATATATATATATATATAATGAGAGTTAGTATGAGTGAGATTTATGGCTGCCGTCTAGAAGAAGCCACAATTCGGCAGTATCTCAAAACGGGTACAGAGTCAGCTACCGAGAGAAAAGGAATAGCATGCTAAATGGCTGTTCTAATTTAGTGCGAAAAGATTTATTAGTTAGAGAGCATAATATTAGAAGTATATTTAGGTAGGTTAACTGATATATATAGGTATATGAGTATAGGGAGATAGTAATATATATTATATAATATATATATATATATATTATAATATAATATAAAATGTAATATGGTAAAAAAAATATAAATTTTTATATATATATATATATAATATATATATATATATATATATAATATATAATATATATTATATATATATAATATATATATATTATATTGATATATATAATAATATATATTTATATATATATATAGTATATATATATATATATAATAATAAAAATAATATATATAATAAGATTATATAGATATATATATATATTATAATATTAAATATATATATAATATTATCGATCAACTACAATAGCTACAGGAAAAAAAAAAGGGATGTATAACAGTGTTTTGGGGTATCGGGTAATAATGTGAAAAGATTGGAAATGATTTGATTCTATTGAGAAGGGAAGATATGGAAATGAATTTGTTCTTATATAATCTGAAGGGGGGCATAGTTACTAGGCTGTGTAGTAATGATGGTCGATGAAAAGTATGATTAGATTGATTATGTGGTGAAGAAGATGATTTGAAGAATGTGGTTGGAGTGTTAAATCAGGGTGACGGGATTAGGAATAGGGGTTCGGAGTTATTCGTTTTACTTATTGATGGTCGAATAAAGATTGGAATTGAGTGGAAAGAAGTGATACAGAAAAGAGGTAGTAGTTAGATTGAGAAGTTTAGCAAGGGGAAACCTAATAAAGATAAGTATCTAAGAGCCTCACGTAATCAGTGAATGTAAGAAATCTGAAATTTGAATCGAATCTGCGAGCAAATGCAGGCAAGAAGTTTTATCAGCAAAAGAGAAGAAGGAATGTCAAGAGTTAAAAGTAGAACTACAGTGATGTGTGAATAGATTGAAGTGACGCAACGTCAAAAAAAGTAATAAAAAATAGCGGTGGTAATGTACTAAAACCAGACGAGAGTGTCAAAAGAAAGATGTTTGGATATGTATATAATGAGGAAAAGACGAAAATAGCTTAAAAGGTCTAGCCTAGGAAGAAAAGAAGGGAAAATGGCAGTTTGAAGGAGGCATGAAGGACTTACAAGAAAGAAACTCTACTGAAGGAAGCCGAAAGCTAAGAATGAGAATAAGGAAACCTGCTTAGAATAATGAATAGGATTGTGCTTGTAACTGATAGA
>JABUQX010043866.1:10000-15000 GCA_015478945.1 Trachelipus rathkii
ACACACCACCCTCCTCACCAACCCTCCAAATACACACACCCACACTATGATACTTTACACACTACACCCACCCATAGACACTTACACTCACACATAGACACATTTACACTCACCCATAGACACTTACACTCACCACATAACACTTACTACTCACCCATAGAACAACTTACACTCACCACACCACACAAACACACAAAACACACAAACACACACACACACACACACACAACACTAACTCAGTATCTTAAATGCCCTGCTTGATGCTCAATTTCATGCCTCAACGTGCTGCCTCAGCTTTGTATGCCTCAGCTATGGATGCCTCAAAAGACTCAGCATTGAGGATCAGCTTTGATTCTCAACTTGATGGCTCAACTTTAGCTCAAATTTGAGCTCACACTTGAAGCCCAGCATTATATTACGTCAACTTGATATGTGCATCTTGTCGGTTCTTTCAACCCTTTGACGGTTCATCAGTTGTTACTGTTCAAACTTTGGACTGTCAACTTTGACATTCCCAATTACTATGAGCTAGAGATTTCAAGGTTCTATGAGTATCTATCGAGTGCAGGTGATGCCAAGTGATGCCAATGATCCAAGTGGTCACAATGAGTGCCTAAGGAGGCCAACAACCAAAACTGAGTGCCACATAGGCCAACTGAGTGCCACATTTTTCAAGCCTTTTCTAGCCGCCCCTGAGCCTTAAAATGCCCTAATATTGGAACCTCCTAGGTAAAGCCAAGAATCGATTGGTGTATAATTATAAGTTGCTAGGCTGCTTCCTAGATATGAGTTACTTTCTAGCCTACTCCTGTATTCATAGAAAGCCCTAATATGCCTACCCCTTAATATAAGGTATGGGACGATTGTGTGTAATTATAATTGTTAGATTGCCTGATCATTACCAGCCTTCCGTTTCCCGTCCCTTTCTACCCCACCGCTTCCCAAACCCGCCGCTCCCCGCCCGCCGCTGGCCCCGCAGGCGGCAATATATCCGCCTGGCGTCGCCCGCAGTGCTTCTGATTACATCTGCGCTGCAACATTATGTATACCCAATGTTAAACTATCAAGAATTCTTTTCATATTATACTACTTAGCATTCCACTTTACTCATACTTAAAACATTTTATTAGAAAACCTTTTATTAGATAACCTTTTACATCTAAACTTGTAAAACTTATTACAACAGACCATTATAATTAACACATATCGTAGTTAATCAAGTAACTTTCAAAGATTTCTGTTTCAAAACTGATGAACATTCATTTTACTTCATTCATACAATTTCTTTATTAAAAAATATACACTTCACACCTAAAGGTTAAGAACTAAATCATAAAGCTGTGCCTAGCAACAAGATTAGTAGGCTTTTGGGTTTCTCTTACTGCTTGATATCATAATTTATAACATTATCTGTCTTTATATTTATTTTTGTTTTAATCCTTGCTTTTTTAAAAATTGTAATTAAGAAGAAAAACACAGAGTGTCTCTTATATAATCATTTTATTTACTACAATGTTACGAAATTTATTAAAAACAGTACTTTACAGACCTTGAAGACTGTTAAAACGAGAAATAAAATAGCAGATGTGCTGCAACAAAATTATAGGTAAGATGATTATTTAACTCTGCTTTACTGCTTTACTGCTACTGACCTTTATGCTACATCATATTTTAATATGTTTTTATTCTATTTATATTATTATTTTTATTATAATATTATTAATTATATATTATTATTATTATATTATTATATTATTATTATTATATTTATATTATATTATTATATTAATTATATTATATATTTATATTATGATTATATTATTATTATTATTCATGATTAATTATTATTATATTATTATTATATAATATTTATTTATTATTTATTATATCATTTATTATTAAAATATTATATTATATTATATTACTATTATTATTATTATTATTATTATATTATTTGATATATTATATATTATTATTATATTATAATTATATATTATTATTATATTATTATATTATAAATATATTACTTATTATATTATTATTATTAGTGATTATTATTATTATTATTATATTATATTTTTATATTATTTTTTATTATGTTATTATTATTATTATTTTTTTTTATTATTTATTTTTTTTTTACCAAAGAGCTTTATATTATTTTTATTATAAATATTTATTTATATTTTTAATTATAATTTGTATTATATTTTATTAAATCATTTTAATTATTTTTATTATTGTATGTGATATAACCTAGCTTATTTACTTCATCTATTATTATTATATATTATTTATATCACATACACCCACACACCCACACATACACACACACCACATACACCCTATACACACACCCGTACACACACCATACACACTTACACCCAACAGTACACCACACAACACACACATGCCCACATTAAAAACTCATAATTTATTAACATATGTTCTTTTATTATTTTTATTTTTTATTGATGGTTTTTTAAAAATTGTAAGTAAGAAGAAAAAGCCAGAGTACCTGTCATATAATCATTTTATCTTTACAAAATTGTACAAAATTATTTAAAAACTATAAACTACAACCTTAAAACAGGTAAACAGTTAAATCAATTGCGCAATTGCTTGCAACAAAAGGGGAGAATATTAACTTATTTATATTTATTGCTTACTGATTGCTGCTTTACATTCATTATTTTAATATAATGAGAGCGTATTTATAACAAACATGTGTTTTTTTAATTTGTTCATTTACATCATGACCATTACTATATCTATGTACAATTGACATTCCATATTAAAAACACACACACACACCCACACACCAAACCCAAAAAACAAACACACCACTATACGTGGCTTTTTGATTGATATCAGACCTACTGTTGAATCCCCACATGCGGGACCGAAAACGCTTATAAGCTGACAACAAGGAACCGGCACTCGGACACCGGGACCTTAGACTCTGGATTTACACACACGATAAAGTCAACAATATCGATACTATTCTGGTGTTGAATTTCATTGTATGTATTTCCCAAGTATGAAATAAACACTACTACTACTACACTACTACTACAATACTACTACTACTACTTACTAATAATAATAATAATATAAATAATAATAATAATAATAATAATAATAATAATAAAATAATAATAATAAAACAGTTATAACAATTATTTAATAATATAAAAAAATAAGAGATAATAATAATAAATAATAATAATAATATAATTAATAATATAATAATAATTAGAATAATAATAAAAATATATAATAAAATAATAATAATAATAATAATGACAATAATAATGCATAATTATAAATAAATAATAATAATAATAAAAAATAATAATAATAATAATAATGAAGAATTTTAATGAATACTAATAATATAATAGTAATGAAAAAATAAATATAATAAAAATAATAATATAATATTTATTAAATAATAAGACAAAATATTTAATTAATTTAAATAATATAATAATAATAATAATAATAATAATAATAATAATAATAATAATAATAATAATAATAATAATAATAATAATAATAATAATAATAATAATAATAATAATAATAAAAAATATATATATATATATATATATATATATATATATATATATATATATAATATAATATAATATATATATATATATATATATATATATATATATATTATATATATATATATATATACTATATATATAATATATATATATATAGTGGTCAGCCTCTAGAAGAGCCCCAATCCCATATCTCAAAAACTACAACATCTACCGGAAAAGGGAATACATGCTGGAATTGCGCTCTAATTTTAGTGCGAAAATTAGTAAATTATATATATATAATATATATATATAATATATATATAATATTATATATTATATATATATAATAAATATATATAGTATATTAATATATATATTATATTATAACATTTCCCACTAAAATTCAGAGCAGCATCCAGCAAATGTATTACCTATTCGCGGTCAGGCTTGATTTATTATGTATTTTTTTAAATTTTTGTTTATTTTAATTTTTATATTATTATTAAAGATAATAAATATATAGTATATATATATATATATAATATATTATATATAATATATTAAGTATATAATATTATAATATATATATATATATAATTATTATGATATATTATATAATCATCAAAAACGTACAATAGCTACAGGAAAAAAAAAATGGTATAACAGGTGGTTTGGGATGAGTTATCGGTCTGTGAAATTGAAGAATGATAGGAGATATGATTCTATGAGGAAGAGATATGTATGTAATTATTACCTTCTTTAAACACACACAGATATCCATACGTATACTGGCTTGGTAGTAGAGATGGTGTCGAAGTAAAAAGATATGATTTATTTTATGTGGTGAAGGAGATGTTTGAAGTAAGTGGTTGGATGTCTAAATCAGTGACGGATTAATATGGGGTATCGGGATCATTATGTTTTTTATGTTAAAAATTATAGTTATGGAGCTTTTAGGAGATGAAGGTGATAAGATAAAAACAGATGTTAAGTAAGGACATAATGTGAACAAAGTAATAAATCTCGAGTATCTTAAGAGCGCTCGCACGTAAATCCAGTTGATGTAAGAAATCTGAAAATTGAACAATCTGGCATGCAAAATGCAGGAAAGACTTGTTATCCTTGCAAAGGAGTAAGTGAATGTGCTAAAGTTTGGAAGTTAGATGCTACAGTGAGTGTGGAATGATTGAAGTGACGCAAGCGGTCAAAAGTAAAAAAAAGCGTGTTGAAGTACTAAAAGCCAATATTGAAGTTGCCAAAAGAAAGATGTTTGAATTCATAAAGGAGAAAAAACGAATACTAAAAGTGCATACCTAGGAAAAAAGGAAGAGGAAAATATGAAGCAGTTTGGAAGGAGGAGAATGGGACTTACAAGGAATAGAAACTCTACTGGAAGAAGCGCGAAAGCTAAGAATGAGAATAAGGGAAACCTGCTTAGAATAA
>JABUQX010043866.1:25000-47047 GCA_015478945.1 Trachelipus rathkii
ACAACTTTTAACTAATGTGACGAAAAATACCCTCCTGGTGTACCTGATCTTGTAAATTGAATCTTGTGTGTCTGGATTCTTCGTGTATGCTTGCAGACTAAAGATTAAAACTATACTTAAAAATCAAAATATCTTGTGTAATAGAATTCTCAAGTTATTACATCACAAATGGTTTAATAAGCAATAATGTATAAATAATATACTGTCTATATATATTATCAAACAAATGCAGATTAATTATTAATGTATAGAGTCATCGAAAACCGCCTACCACAACTGGATATAATATATATATAATACTATTGAGCTGTTAATATATTACCTTGTACATATATATATTAATATATACCATGCCTCGGTTCCAACGAGCCTGTCATGTTCATGACAGGTTGTGGGCCGGAGGAGCTTAAAACTTATTTTACAGATTTGTCCCGGTTCCTGAAGGAGATAATCCGATGTTCTCTGATCAATCTATAACTTGGATGAGTAAGACTCTCTCTCTTCAAATTAAATGGGCCAACTGGGTGATTTCATAAGTATAACAAGAAAATAGAAAGAATCAGGAAAAAGACTTCCTAGATTGTTTCTATTTTTGAAATAGAAAATATAATAATGAAAATAAAAAAAAATTTCATTATTATTGAGGTGGTGTGTTTTCGATGAACAACCATGAACTTTCCAAGCAACTATTTTCTGATTGTATACCAGACATTTATTATATGATGAAAATTATAAATTAAATTATAATTAAATTTGTTTTTTTTTATATAACTCGTCAGTTTCTCAATAATTAATTTGTACTTCTGATTTCCCAAATCAAAGAGTACAGTTGAGAAATAGAGAGGGTTAAAATGACTTAGTTTACTCTACGTCATTTTTTCGCTTCCAGACAGTTATTATGTAATAAAAATTAATAATCTTAGACTAGGTAATATGCTCATGTTTTTTTTTATAATTGAAAATTCCACCATGACTCAATAACTGCCGGATATATGATGTTTTTCAGAATTGACTCTACATAGTACAAGACATCGAGAAACATCTCTGTCGGGATCCCAGAGTGAACAAACGGAAAAATGCCACTCTCATTGATCGTGGGCTCATCTGAGGTTTCACTCTTCAAAAACCAAAAACGATATCTCCAGATGAAGCACGGTATCTCCGTTAAATCGGATTACGTTTCAGGCCGTATACTATCTTCGTGCCTCGTAAGAGTTAAGAATCAAATGACTCCAGAGGTGAAAACCATCTTTTTGTGGGCCTTGACTACCATGGCCTGGAAACGGAGAGAATTATATGATCACGATAGTAACATCGCCACTGTTTTCGAACCTGTAACGGATCTTTCCGTAGAAGTGGTACCGGAGATCATGACCAAAATAACTGAGGAGGCTAAGAAGAAAAATCCTCACGTTAAGGTTTACTTGTATATCCCACCTATACAGGACCTAAATGCTTACAATCAGAAACGTCTCATCCGTGATTGGGGCGCTCAGAATAAACAATACACTATCGGTGATCCTACGCTCTCCCCAGAAATGATGCGGGAACATTCGATACGAAGTTACCACCTGTTCGAGTCGATTGCGGAAGATAGATATCAGTGGCCAGATAAGAAGATCATCAGAGGAACGGATATTCTGGATGGGTATCATCGAAGCATAGCTAGAGGCGGAGTACCTACTGTCACCCCTCATAGCCAGTATCTCAACAAGGAAACCCTGAAATTAAATTCTCCTTTGTTGTTGGATGGCTTACATCCAAATCGTTTGTTTTTGGAATCACTATTAAAGGAATGCGGGCATATTTTTAAAATTACACCCATATCTGTGAGAACTACTGTCCCTTCTACTTTACCTACAGTTCGGTCTCAGATCATTAAAGTTAATAAACGACGACCAAGAGCATCAAGAAACACTCGTACTTATCCAACTGAGAGAGTGACTCATAATCGAGTGTTGCCTACGTCGTCTTCTCAAAGGTATGCCTATCCCGCAGAAATGGTTCCCCAAGCTCAACCTCTGGAACAACCAGTTCCATCTACATCGTCTTTCTCAACCGAGAATTGGGGAGGTCCTAGAGCTTATTCGTCAAGAAGTGAACCATTATATAGTAGTCCCTATGTTCAACCTTCCTGGGCGGACTATTCACCATATTATCCGACTTCTGGACCTTCTGATCCATCCACACCATCTTGTAGTCACCACCCTTCAACTTCTCTAGGTGACTCTAAGTCTGTCCTGGATCCCCATGTTAGGGTTGCAATCCGTACAGGCTTACGTTGGATTATGGATCAGATTAAATGGGATGACATGAATGAACAACAGCGGCAGATGACTTTTTCCGCATTGTTACAAGAATTTAACGAAGAAAAGGAAGCTGCTGCAAGTCTGTCATCCAAGAAGAAGGGCCTAAAGTCTTAAAAAAAAATGTATATAAAAATTTTATTTTGTAAAATCCATAGTTTAGGTAGAGAGGTCTGAGTATCCTCCTGCGCGCTGTCCTTTCTAATGCTTCTGCCCTCCACTCCGTCTTTCTTTCGAACGACGTGGAAAATTGAGGTGGGTGGGGTTTAGATTTAGTGGGGGAGAATATAAGGGAGATATTGATCATGCATGGTGTCAATTGGCAATTCGCTATCTTATTCTGGTGTTGTTTATTCTCGGAAATGTTTTTATAATACAGTCTGGAATTGTTTACCATTTCTAATCCAGGCTGTGATACTTTGTATTATTTATTATATGTCTTCAATTATTGAAAACCCTTATAACAATTATCGATACTATACCAGTATTTCTTCTTTCTAGTACATCTTGTTATGATTTTTTGTATAATGATATAATATAAACTTAATGATAAACATAGCACCAGGAGCACAGATGATACCAAAGATATAATTGTGCTAAACAGTTATATACACAAGAAGTGATAAGCCTTTCTAGCTGTCTCAGAGGTCAGTGCTGCAAATTTATTTGATTTTATTAATTAATAACTGTAAGAATTGTAGTAATGTACAGATAGTAAACTTAACTCTTATTACAGTTTACTATCTTGTTGCTTGCTGGAAGGCCGTTGACATCATTAATCTCCATTTAAGAAAGACCCCTCTTGGATATATCAGGGTATGTTTCTTGATAGAATAAATATATGTGACTTCATTTAACTGTTGAATATGCAAATATAAATTATTTGGTCCAACATACAATCATTGTTTAATTTGACAGGATTTCTAATACAGGGATTCATCACTGAATCCTTAACATTCGATTTTGGGATTCACTTTGAACTCTTTCTTCTATTTGGGATTCATTCCTAGAACATCCATCATTGTCTGACTGGAATGCCTGATTCTGTTTTGGCGGCTTCATTCACTGATCGATTTCTGTTCCAGGGATCTCAATCCTTAATCCGTCCTTATAAGCTGATACTCTTTGAAGTGAGATTCTTAGTGAATCTTTTCTCGGTGCTATTTTGAGTTGGATTCATCCTGAATCTTTCTTCTGGAGTTGTTTCGGAGTTAGTGGTTCGTCTGGATCCTTTTCTACCTGCCATTCCTAACGTTGGCGGTTCGGCCTGATTTCTTTTCCTCCCTAATAGTAACTTCAGCATGGTTGTATTCTCCTTGAACATCTACTCACCACTTGGAACCCATTCTTCAGTCAAATTCAGTTAAGTCATCATTATTCACAATTGTTGAGTCTGGATTTCTTATTATCCTGCCGAAAGTCAACCAGAATATTTGAAGCGTTCTGTACCACTCTCGTATCTGGTACTAGAGCTGTCTGTGCTCGTGTACATATTTTACACCTTGGAACCTTTAACTTGCCCTCCAAGGTGTATTAACTAATTCTATTTAATCATAATCTTTTATTTATATATTGTTGGGGTAGGACTGTGGTAAACATTAACTTTTGTCAGACCTCCCAACATATATTGCTTGAGCGATTTTAGTAAAGATAACATTTTTATGGAATGTCACTATCCCTCATATTGATTTGTTTTTTGGTATTAATGTTATCTTAATCTTTGAATACTCTATACGGCAGTTAATTTTCGGAGACTCTTATCGGGTTTACTTCAGATGAAAAGCTCCGGGGAAACGAGACTAAATAATTCTACATCTTGCTTTAGGAAAAATCTTAGATTGTACTCAAATTATTATATCAAAGTTTCACCAATCACTCCTCGACAGTCATTCAAGTCAGGCAGGGCGAACGGAGTCCTGAAGCACTAAACTTCCTCCGTTCGGAGAAAATCTACAATTCTCGTCGTAATTACCCGGATGTGTTCAGGTGGTTGCTGTAGCTGAACTAGACCTTCAAAACCACTATCTTTGAAATAAAAAATAAATTGACGTAGATCTCCACGATACATTTGACTTCCGAAAATCAAAAAATTTTCGAACTTCATTATTTCAAAGGAAGAGGCGGAGAGAACGGTACCTCACCGTCGGAACCTTGTTGACTCCAGGTATTTCCTCTCCGCCACATTATTTATATGATACTATATATATATATATATATATTTATATATTATTAATATTATATATATATATATTATATATATATATATATAATATATATATATATATATATATATTATTATATAATTTATCAATTAAATTTGAATTTAATGTGAATATCTTAAACTTTATTTTGAGGTATTTGAGTAAAATTTTATTTAAATAATACCGTAGGTATGTGAATAACTGTATGATACTACACAAGGCTTACTTTATATTTTGTTAAAAGAACGGGGCTATGGGGTTATATAAAAAACATCTCTTCCAGCAATTTTTTCTCAGAAGTAAATTAGTAATTCCGGCTTCCGGCCGGAACCGGACCGGAAAAATGTCAAATTCCGGCCGGGCCGGCCGGACCGAAATTCCGGTACACCTCTAATTATATTATATATATATATATATATATATATATATATATATATTATTATATATATATATATATATATCTACTATATATATATAATATATATAATAATATAATATATATTATATTATATAATATAATATATATAATATATATATATATTAACAGACTTGTTTACCATTATAGAGCAGACTGGGAGGCAAATGACAAGGAAAAATTGATTTCATCAAAAATACGCATCCTTGAAATCGGGCCTAGGCAATGACGACGTTTGGTCAAACGAGACCGCTTGCTGTTCCTTCAGTTGCCTACCTTTTCTGAACTTAGGGGCTCCAGGTCATTGATATTCAATATAAGTTCAAAGTAAGATATTTTGGAATATTATATATATTATATATATATTATATAGATATATAATATATATATATATATATATATTTATATATATACTATTTATGTTATATGTTATGTATATGATATATGTCATATGTATATGTATTATTTATTATATATATATATATATATATATTTATATATATATATAATATATAATATTATATATATTTAATAATTTTATATATATATTATATATATATATATATTATATAATTATATATATAATACTATATATATATATATCTATACTTATATATATATTAGGGATGTAACCGATAGTATCGGTAAATCGCAGTTAATATCGGCACATATTCTTTGACGTATCGGTATTCAGTATGTTATATGGCCGATACTTTCTTACTTTTGGTGTGGCAAAATTTTTTCTGTTTTTAGATTAAATAAATAAATCTAGTTTCGATATATATATAGCTCAGTTACTAGATTATGTTTTTTTTTTTTTCCTCGACTTCTTTTTTAACAGATTTTTGCGTTTCTTCCACTTGAATTTTAGCCGTAACATTGACCTATTTGGACAGGCATATATAATATTCCTATGATCTTTCCTTATTTTTAGAGCACGTTCCAATAGCTTTTTTTTTTTTTTCTTACGCAATTTCGTGTGTGTGTGAGTGCGCGAGTGTTTTTAAAACATTCTGGATTATTCATATTTTAAGATGTTTACTGTAAATAGTGTTTTAGCGTTTTTAAAATTTCAAGGTATTTAAATTTAGGCTTAGCGTAGAATATTTTTCCTCATTCTCATTTGGTTTTTGTCTTGTTTTGTTTCTGTCTTCTTTTTTTTTTTTAATTGTTGTGTGCATGTATTGATAGCAGATCTTGCAACAAAAGCGTTGGGTTTCTATTGCCTTTACAAATCAGTTTGCTTTCGCACTCAACTCTGTATCCGTGGAATACCAACTCTCCTAACTCTAGCATCCGTGGATACCAAAACTCTCAACACTCTCAACCCAATTTTTTGCTCTACTGACTCGGAGACTCAATACATGGCTAAGAATTCATCCTCTAACTCGTTTAATATATTTCCAACTAACTTATTTTCATTAATTTTCCGTCTGAAAGGATGGATAATGTGCCTAATGTAAACATAAATAACCTATAAACGTCTCAGAGATTTCGGAATCTCCTAACTTCGATGTTGTGTGGCTTAAAATCTTTCTTCCTGTCTACATAAAAATATCTTGTGCTTCTTGCTACTGTTCTCCTAACAGAACAGATTTTCATGCCTTTTTGATACCTAACTACTTTCTCAAAACTGCATATACTTCTCATCCAAAAATAACTCGAGGTCCTCTCTTTTAGGGGAATTTCAAAATGTACACCAACAACTGAATGGATGTGGTATCCTCTCATTATGAATCTTAGGTAGGGGGAGGGAAGCCAGAATCAATTCAGTATTCTCAACGATCCGGAGCAACTAATTAAAAGAAACACTACACACATTCCGGAATCGTCCCAACCAATTCTTGAACACGACCTATGCTCTATGATTCACCACTAGTCCTTCTCTCTATAAACTACACCACCTTCGCTCATATTCAGGTAAATCTAACACACCATTACTTACTCTCTCAATTTTAAATATTTCTCAAAACACGCTTCATCCTTGCCCTATGACGGTTTTCTCGCATTTTGATCGCGGCCAATTGGCGGGCATTGCGCTCGTCTAAGCAACTATAATTGGAGTGGCTGCTTTGATCTGAAGACGCTTCAGGCTCTGCCGATAAAGTGGGAGTATGTAATCGTTGATGAGGTAGAGTGAGAAAGGTTGAATGGTAAATCGAAAGGTTTTAGATGGAATACTGGTGCAATAATCAGAATGGACAGCGGATTGTGATGACTGAATATGGAAGTTGTGTAACAAAGAGCAATAGCAGGCGTATAGTTTCGATGATTGGGACGAGAGGCAGTAATAAGCACCCTTATATAGCGGTAAAGGGGAGATAATGAGCACAATGCAGCAACTATAAGATTGGTTTTTAAGATCTTTGTAGTGAAGACTATATCTCTGGTATTTGTTCGAAAAGCAGTGCTTTCTAGTGACTGAGACTGATTGAGCGAAGAACAAGGTGAGCAGTTAGAAGTGGTATAGGTCGTGTAGATCAAATCTTGTATATGATATTAATCAATTTTGAGAAATGAGACGAAGGAAAGGAATTTAAATTGGTACTAGGTTTTATCGGACTTGCAACAGGCGGTGTTGACAGGATTAATAGGGAATCTTTATTGGCAAGGTGTTAGTGATATATTGGTGTTGGTGGTAGGCTATGAATGGAATCAAAAGTATGTTGCCGATAGTGGAGTTCAAAGTGAATTAGTTTAATACATTAATAGCAGATGAAGGCGGGAATGTGTTATGTCTTCTTGGGTATTTAATTTTGTATATGGATGAGATGAATGATTAGGGTAGAGATGGGCAAACGGATTGTGTTAAACTGATAGAGAATAGAAGAGAGTGCGAGAGTTCCATGCCTTATTGTACGCGGAATGATTATCGTTTCAGTTTACTTCTTACTTAACCTATACTATTTCCCGTGCATGTTACGCACCCTACCTACATCGGGCGGGAATTTTGCCGAGGCCGGGGCCGGGGCCGGGTTGCTCTAATTTTGCCGGGCCGGGGCCGGGGGTCCGGGTTAGCTAAATTAGAAATGTAAGTCAAAAACACTGAAGTCTTAAAACTTAGGCTGAAAACGTAAGATAATTATCTTCAAATAATTGATATAATTGAAAGCTTATATAAAAGGAATTTATTTTGATTAATTGCAATTTAAACTTTGTCTTTAAGTTTACTGTGTTTTTTGCTGTAACCAAAGTAGATAATAAAACCAAGAAGTACTAACCATACTACTATATTATATATATATATAATGTATATTTATTATATATAATATATTTATATATATTATATCATATATATATTAATATATAATTATATATATATATATATATATATTATATATATTATATAATATATATAATAGATATAATATTAAGAACTACCTTTGTCGTAGTGAATAATTACATTTAGAGAGGAACGCCCTTGATTTCTTTAAGTATCATTTTTTACTTTCAATTTTAGTTATTACTAGATGTACACAAATTAAAAATAATGTGCTCAAGACGCTCATTTTTTAATGAATTTTACAATTTTAAAAAGGAAATAGTGATGATTAGTCCGACACGCGAGACCTATTCAGGCTAAGGGACTGGATATTCTTTCTTGATCTTCAATCCAGTTCAAATGATGTTCAGTGGTCGGCTATTTTTTCCTTTATATGTGCGTTTGGAAATATTTTGGATGTTTTTCAGATATTCACTTTGTTCACTAAAAATCTATCTTAACTTCACCGCGATGCTGCATATTGTAGTTGTTACTATTATAATGCAAAAGGATTCCATGATTTTGCGATTGTTCGTGTGATTATATTTCTGATCATCTTTTATAATGGTTGAATAATGAAAAGTTGGCCTGTGTTACGCCTCATGACTGATTAAAGGGCCTGAATTACTCGCTGTTCCTTGTGCAGGTCATCTGTATGTTCATTTTTTCTTCTTTGCAAATCTCTAGTTTCACCTATATATATCGTTTTAATTGCAAGATATTCGCAGGGGATGTGGTACTATACAGATCTATTGGGGGAGATTTTCCTCTATTCGTTTTTGGGGTTCGAGAATGTTTTTTAAGCTGATGTTATTTGATGGAATGTGAGGGTAATATTTTTTGGTAATATTTGTTTAAACGAATATAATGGTAATTGAGGAATTGGTAAAAAGGAGGTGTTGCTATTTTTCGGGAGAAAGATGCTATAGTTACTCTTATAATTGCTCCTTCTTAACCCCCATACAGCATATATCGTGAAATGAACGCGAAAATCTCGAGACCTTCTCTTTCAATATATTAAACATCTCATTAATCTCTCATTACAACATAAACCTTCTTTTCATTTAATGGCAAATTTACAAACAAACTTATCGGCCTGAGTATGGGATCCCCACTGTCTCCTATACTCAGTAACTTATATATGGAACTAACAGAATTTTATCATATTTTACCCCCACCCTTTATTAAACAATAGTTTATGGATTAGATATGTAGATGCATTTTTGTCTCCCTCCCTCACAACACCAACCTAATGATGTCCTAAACTATATTACTCTATTATCCTTCGTTTCAGTATCCCGATAGGAAATGCCATTCCAACAAACTCTATTCCCTTACCTCAATACCTTAATCACATGGAACAACAATCACTTGCACTTTATATATATAGAAAACCAACATTCACACCAACAATATTACATTGGCTATCTAATTATTCCCCAGACACAAAATTAGCTGTTCTGTCATCTCTATTTCTCCGTGCTTTTCGTATATGCTCTCCCCCTCTTCTAGCACAAGAAACTAAATACATCCACAATACTTTCAAATCACTTCACTATCCTGAGTTTTTCATCACAAAAGCATTTAAACAAGCAAAAAAGAGGATACTATAGCACCTTTTCCCCGAAAATAGCAACACTCCTTTTTACATAATTCCTCAATTACCATTATATTCGCTAAAACAAATATTACCAAAAATATTACCCTCATTCCATCAAATAAATCACCTTAAAAAACATTCTTAAAACCCCAAAACGGAAAAGACAATCTCCCAATTGCTGTAGTTTATAATATACCCCTGCAATACTGCAATAAAACATACTATAGATTGTGGAACAATAGATTTGAAAGAGAAAAATCAACATACCAGATGGACCTGCACAATGACAGCATAAATTCAGCTTTAACAAGGTCATAGGCGTACCACAGGCCACTCTATCAATTTAACAATTATAAAGATTATTCACGAAATCAATCACACGAACCATTCCGCAAAATCAATGAATCCTTTTGCATTCTAAACTACAAGTAAGCATCCCGGTGAAGTTAGATAGATTTTATACAAAATGAATATATGAAAACATCAAAATTTTCAACAAAACCATGAAGAAAATAGCAGACCAACTGAAAAACACTTGAACTGATGAAAATCAAGAAAAGAAACTCAGTCCTTTAGCCTGAAGAGGTCTCGCGTGTCGGCGGAACGAAAATTAGCTTTCCTTTTTAAAATATATTTCATTAAAAAAAGTGTCTTTAACAATGTTTTTTAATTTGTGTACATTTAGTAATAAAAAATGAAGGTGACAGTGTTAAAGCATAACACTATAAAAGAATCCAAGGGCTTCCCCTCCTATATTTATTTAATATAAATATATCTATATATATACTATATATATATATATATTATATATAATTATATATATTATATACTATATATATATAATATATATATATATATATATATCATTATATATATATATATATATATAATATATTATATATATATATATATATATAATTATATATATATATATATATATATTATATATATATATATATATATATATATATAATTATACTTATAATATATATATATATATTATATATATATTATATATATCATAATATTATATATATTTATATATACTATATATATACTATATAAATATATAATATATATATATTATTATATATATAATTTATATATATATATATATATTTATATATATAATATATATCATATATATATAATATATTATAATATATATATGACCGTAACACGGGGTTACTTGGATCATGAGGTAACTTGGAACACTTTTGACCAATGTACACATTTTGTTGATAACTCCTAAACTATTTGGAGTAGAAAGGTGGTTTTAGGCTCATTTTGTTCGTAAAATGATGCTCTTTTAGATGGTATATGAATGTAAAACACAAACCTTTACTATCCTGTTTTACATGCAAATGTGTAGTTTTTCATTTTTTCTATTTTTCACACCCCTGAAAAATATTACCCCGTTTTTGCGGTCAGGAATATCTGACCCCCCCCCAAATTTTGCATGTATGATAAGGGGCTAAATTACGGATTTCCAATAATTGAAAAAAAAAAATTTTAACAGGTTTTAATTTTTAAAGTTTTTTAGCCATGGGGTCAATTTGGAACACATTCAGTGGGTAACTTGGAACACACCCATTGATTTTAAAATGCATTATTCTACTAATTATTTTTCTTTTTGAGACTATTAAATAGATTTAAACAAACTTATCATTAAATTAAAAATAGGAAATGCCCGTAGAAGGATGAAATTTGGAGATTGCATAGAGGAGGAAGAAGTAAGGAGGAGTCGGATTTGGAGCCTGCACCGGTGCTGTGTCGAGTTAGTAAATATTTGTATAATACAATATTGGTGTCCTTATATATGTTATCCAGCCCATAGAACTCGAATATGAGGATTTTATTTTCGTAAAGGGTGTCTGTGGACCCCCCCGGAGGGGGTCCTCCGAAGAAAAACACATATCTGCGATTAGACTATGAAGTTTAGAGAGCTCGTATCTCCACAAATATTGGTATACCCCTTTCCATATGGCGTAACCTTTGTCGTAAACTAGGGTGCAGCCCCTAAAATAGGAAATGCCTGTAGAAGGATTTGAATTTGGATAGTACATCAGAAGAAAAGAGCAAAGTAGCTTTATCAGCAAGGGACGGAATTGGCAACAGTATAAAAATTTAATTTAAATTTAATTTTAATTTAAAAATTCAGATAATCTTTAGAACTTAGTTTTAAGATAAATTTAAGTACTTACTGTCAAGAATTTAGCTTGAAATGGCCTCTCTGGATGATTTGGAACACCCGTTCCAAGTTACCCATCATCAAGTTTCTACACCTTACCACACTTACGAGCCTCCTATGAAGATAAAAACAGCAGAATGGGCAAATAAATAGCAGGTAAATTTAGACCAATGATTAAGGCGTAAAAACATATTTTACTAACCTTTTATATATTTGCAATCATTAAAAATAATTTCTGAATCTTACAAAAAATTCGTTCCAAGTTTAACCCCGTTGTACGGATATAAATATATATATATATATATAATTCCATAAATCAATTATTTTAATAAGAGCATTAAAAGAATATTTAAAGTCTTTGAAGATATTACTTTTACAATAAATTAGTATATAATTAATATTTTACCATTATATTTTATTCTTTCCGAATTCGTTTGATATATCAAATTTCGAAAATTTTTTTGTTAAAAACTCGAAAAAAAATTATAATTTGGACATCAATTTTAATTTAAAAATCAAAGTAAATACAAAGCAGAGAATGATATAATTTTAGTATGTTTATCTATTTCGCATCATTTGATAACAAAGGAATTTCATGTAATTAAATATATTTTTTTATTTTGTTTGATTTAACCCTCTATTATTTAGTCGTAAATTTAACGCTAAAACCCCGGAGAAACCCGGTTTTTTCCTGATCTTTTTGCTGGAGGCGGGGGCCGGCAGCGGTCGGCTAAAAAATGGCGGTTGGCCGGAGGCCGCGGGCCGGGGCCGGGGCCCCGGTCCGGTTCCTTCAACCCTACCCCACATTCTACAGGAAGCTGAAGGAATTTGATTATTATAATTAATATATATATATATATAATATATATTATATATATATACTATTAATATTATTAATAATTATATATAATATATAATATATATTATATATTATACTTTATAAATATATATATATATATACTCATCATAATATATCACCTTCCTTCCCTACTTCCTGATAAGACCTGCGTTAGGGGACGTAACATGCGCGGACAATAGAATATAGTATAAGTAGAAGTAAATTCAACGAAATCCATCCGACTACAATAAGCAGGGCACTCTCCACTCTCTTTTTGGGAGAGATAATTTTATTTTAATTATCTTATATTACTTAATTTACCCTGGGTCTAGACTCTTTTTATGGTATAACAATGGTTATTTTGTTAAATATATTCACCATTTAAGAAAACTTGTGTTTATGGCTCATCATTTTGATTATTCTGATATACCAAAACTTATACCGCAGTCAAAAGGCCTTCTACCCCAAATCCAACACAGCTGGAATATATATCAATATATATATATATAATTATATACTATACATATATAATATATACATATATAATATATATATTATATATATTATATATTATATATATATTATATATAAATATATAATATATATATATATATATATATATATATATATATATATATATAATATTCATTTTTTTTGATCTGAAACAGTTAATTAAAGAACCTACACAGTCGTAAGTCGTCCTCAATTCTGTGATATCACGCTTGATTATGTTTCACAGCTCACTCCTTTCTCGATATAAATACACCATTTTCCTCCTCATCCAAGGTAACTCGACTACCAATCTCTGTAGCTTTCTATTACATTTTTACTTTTTCGTAGGCAGATCACCATGCCCAAAACGTACTTTCTGGCACTTTAATCGGGCTATTTGGGGGCGCGTTGCGTCGTTTCTTTGCAAACTATTGCTTTGGACGTGAATTCTTTAGCTTTGACTGTGAGGACGCTTCGGCTCACGCGACTGAAAAGGTAGGAGCCGTCTAATTCGTCTAGTTCTAGGGTGATGAGCGGCGTATCATTCCATTCTTCAACTAAATCTTTTTTCTCCACAAAAATCCATGGTTCGATGGGAAATGTTCTCGCTCCAATTCATGGAGAGAGACAGTTGCCTATCGGGGAGAAAACTCGGTTCTCTATCACTCTTACTAATTTCATTCTGCTCATCGGAATCGTTGGCAGGAAGCTATTATTCGATCAGCTAAGCGCGCTTTCAATTCCACTAAAAGGAAAGTGCGATCAACCTACTTTGGCTCTCCCACTGATTATAAAAATCTCTGGCCTCTTGCCAAAACATCTCTACCAACTTCTGTAAATCTGCTTATCCTCCACTTATTCGCTCGGACGGTTCTGTAGCTAACTCTCCTTTTGAAAAAGGCTAATCCTTCGGCCTTCCTTTTTCATCATTCTACCCTGGCTGATTCGGCAATCCTTCCTCCTGCTTATTTCTCCTACTCAGGTTTCCTATGCCTCTTCCCGAGATTACATAATCGGGTGCATGGGATTCTGAGATCTATAAACGTTCAGGAGGGCTAGTGGCCCGGATGGCATTCCTCCCAGTGTTTTAAGGGAGTAGTGGCTTTCCCGAAGGCTGCCCCCATGTCCTCGTTTCAAACTCTACTCTACTATGCTTAAATACTCCAGTACATTTCCTCAGTGCTGTAAGCGCGCATATGTCCAACCAATTCCGAAAAAGGGCAGCCGCTCTGTTCCTCAATTATCGTCCTATAGCTCTCACTGTATTTCTATCTAGAATCTTTGAAACTCTTCCTATTAACTCTCATTTTCCTGGATATCTGGAGTCTCATTCCATTCTTTCAGATCATCAGTATGGCTTTGACGCTCAGACTGTCAAACTGGTGACATGCCTATCTTCTACTGATTTATGGTCTTTGCCCTTAGGGCACTATGGGAGTCTTGGTTAGGTGAGCACTCGACTATATCAAAGCTTTGAATCGAGCAGCTTATGGCATGCGTCGCTTACTCTCTAAGCTCCCTTCCTTTGGGTTTACCTCCTTCTCTTTGCTTTACTCTTGTCAAGTTTTCTCCCTGGTCGCTCCATCTCAGCACTCGTTGATGGAGCGACTTCCTCCTCCTTTCCTGGTGTTATATGTAGAAGTGTTCCTCAGGTTCTGTTTTATCTCCAACTTTATTCTTACTTTTCATTCAACGAATCCTCAGCTGTAACTTCTACACTCTGTTCACTTCTTAAGCCGATGACTCAAATCTCCATTCTTCCACTCATTTCAAAATCTGCTCATACTTTTGCTTCTTAGACGTTGCCTCTCGTCTTCAAGCTTTCCGATTCTATTCTTGGCCGACTGGATGGGATTTCCCAGGTGGGGCCACTGGCCACCTTGTGAATAAATCTTTGTAAAAACTCAACTACTTTTACACTCCCATCTTAAAAAACACTCCTACACTTCCATATTTTTTTCGACGTTCCTAAAGTTCTTCACCTGTTGGCAACTAAACATTCTTGGTTGAACATTATAACAAAAAATATCTTTGGAAACCTACATATCAATAACGGTTGCTAAGGTGCCTCAAAGAACTTGGAGTTCATGTTTAGGTTGCGGGAATATTTTTCTTCTGCACAGCTACTCCAGTTATATAAAGGGCCTTATTCGCCCTGTTTGATACTGCTCCTCACATCTGGGGGGGCTCCGCCTCCACCCTTCTATTGGATCAGAGTTGAAGTCTAAAAAGCTAAGGAGACTAATTAAACCAATGTCCCCATACCTTTCAACTCCTGTGACCCTCTATCTCCTGCAGAGTGACGTTGGCCACTATCTCTTTCTATGGCACTACAACGCGTAGATAGCTCAGAGGCGTTTAGGGCACTTCGCATTTCCACCTCCCAATGCGTCTCCCTCGCAATACAAGCGTGACCTGCTACTCGCACATGAATTTTGCGTAAGCATTGAAAATCCCAGACTCGTTCGTTGTTGATGCCTCCTTCTTTCCAGCCACTTCTGCTTTGTGGAACTCCTTGCCAATCTTCTATTTTTCCTACTGTATTTAAATCTTCCTCTCTTTTAAAACCCACGTCTGCGCCCACCTGAAGGATTTTGCGTTAGGTTTGGGCTTGAGTGGGCTTTTCCTGTATCTATTCAAATTATCACTGCACCCCTCCACTTAGAGAAAGCGGCTACAGCCCCCACACGGTTCAGCTCACAGCTCAACTCCCACATGAATAAACATCACCGCAATCTTGTAAAAAAAAATAAATTATAATATATATATATATATATATATATATATATTTTATAATATACGATATATATTATATATCTATATATATATATAATTATAATATATATAATATATAATTATATATACTATATATATATTATATATACTATAATAAATATATATTATATATATAATATATATACTATATTATATATATGATATTATATATATATATACTTATATATAATTATATATATTATTATTCATATATTAGGGATCGTACGATACCGATACTATTTTATTTTAGGTAACGATACGATACCGATACTTTAAATTATAATAATAAGATACACCAGTAACAGATAGGAACCATATGCTGACTACTAGGCAACTCAAGGATTGCATTCCCTGTACAAACAATACCTAGTCATTTATTTCATATTTGTTTGTGCCCAAGTATATTTATATTTTTATAAATATTAAAATCGATATCTTAAAGGTAATAAATAATGCAAGATATAATTTTTTTGTTTGATGTCTTAGTCAAAAAATACTTCTCACTTTCACTACCTTCTTCCAGTAGTATTAACAAAGCTTAGCCTTTACTTAGCTTTTATATGTTTTAACATTTTACATTTTACAAGAAGATTCTTTAACTATTACACATATAAAAAAAATAAAAAATAATGAAAGAAGATGACCTCAATTAATCAGCTGAACAAGACACAAATAAATAAACGCTATCTATTCCAAACAATGACATAAACAATTAATATACTCCTTTAGACTAAAGAATAGATATCATTCAATCTCAAAATTTTTCAAAACTTTCTCCCTCAAATATGTGATGGCAAAAACATTAAACTATTAAATTAGTATTTGGCATAGAGCCATGTTCCTTTTGGGGTTGTTATACCATTCCACCTACAACTTAAAATACGCTCGCTTTTCGACTGAGACGGCAGGGACTGATAAATATTGCTTGCAAGCACTGATAGTAATGGAACTTGGCCATTTCATTGCCACCACATGGACGAAGTCTCTTCTGTAGCAGCTCTCCATATTTTCGTAGAGCATTTCATCTCCTCTTTCAAGATTGCAACATTTGAATTATCTTTGCTCCTAATGATGGACTGTCTCTTCAGTTTTTTCAATGGGGAGGTTCCTTGGTGTGATTTCTCTGAAGGTGAATGAGATGTCAATGCAATTTCGGCCATGATCTTATCAAAGTCTAAATATATCCAAATCCTCTTCATCTTCCTGTAGGTTTACTTGCATGAAAAAGCCACCATACAATCACTATGCAATTACTGTGCCACGGGGTTCGCTGATAAGCGGCTATCCACTTCTGCATGAGTCTTTTTTTTCATGTCCGCTGAAACGCAAGTCCTTGGTCATGCCATTTAAATGCTTCTAGAAGTTCGGCATTCACCGTTCGGAGATGCCATTTCTTGTGGCGGTTTCAAGCTAGCTTAAGGAATTCATTATTAGAACCTTTTATATATGAAACTAAGTTTTAATAAATGTAAACAAAAAAATTTATTTGATGTTTCTTCTGATTTTTGATTGTTTTCTTTAATACAGTTTTTATTCAGATTCCAAATATGTTTTTAGTTTTTCTCCTATCATCGGACACGTTTTTATGTTACGATAGTATATTAAAAATAAGTGTGGCATCTCAATCTTCCTCGTAGGGTCGCTACCGGCATCGCGCGAGTAAAAGTCAGTTGCCATTGGTGTTTTTATGGGACTTGCACGCTTATGAACTGATTTTTATACTGATATTATATATCTATATATATATTATATATATATATATATATTTATAAATATATATCATTATATTATATATTATATATATATATATATATATATTATATATATATATATATATATATATATATATATATATAATATTATATTATTATAATATATTATATTAGCGGATGTGCCGAATAGTGAAAAAGCCGAATACCGAATACCGAATATTCGGCTTAAAGTATTCGGCCGAATACCGAATATTCGGCCGAATAATCACTTCAGCCTATTCGGGCGAATAGTTATTTCAAAAGTTATCGGTTCATCCATTTAGGGAAAATACAAGAAAACGCTACACTGGTCAACCAAAACAAAGCGCTGAAATTTTTCTTGGATGGACTTTTGAAGCAGATACATAGTAATTCGGAGGTGCTGATTCCAATATATATTCTCGGATTTGCTGATATCACATCCCGTTTTCGTGCATCATGCGTCCCTATTTTTTGCATCTTACCTAGGACTAGACAAATTCATCGCTCCGTCGCACACTACACGTAGCTGTATAGACAGTTACCTTCCCCAATATCTCTACACCAACACGTAAAAGCCCACGCAAGATTTAACTGCCACCCCGGAATCATAATATCCGGGCACACAGCCAACACCCTGTCAGGATACACATATTAAGCATCGTATCTAACACCCTGTAACAAGCACACAAACCAATGCCCACAATGACCCTAGAGCGAATCTAACTGATCTATACCATCCATACTGAATAGCAGTCAGGATGGTCTCTGTCATGTTCACCCAGGGTGAATTGAACAGATCTTGTATGAGAGTTAGTATTTCCCGAAGTGTCCTAGCTAGTTGGCTTCGAGGGTTGCAATGAAAAATGACTACTGGACCATGGCACAAGAATAACATTTTATCGTAACAGGGAAGCAGAGCTGCGGAGGCTCTTTCCAGTCAGATACGGTAACCTTGTGTATTGAGTGAAGTTGCAGGAAACCTACTACTCGCTGGGGACCGCATACGATGCAGCGTGAGTGCGCGGACTGTTTATTGACACTTCAAGAGTATTTTAAAGTGTAGCGTTAGTTACACAACCGGCACAGGTATGCTCGGTTCCGCTAGGTATCGAGGTACGGATGAGAGATGAGTATGCAAAATCAAGACAATTTGGAGAGGCTACAATATCACGGTACCATGGATGGTTAAATATTCTTGACCTCCAAGGTGGTAAATTTTGCTCGGTAGCAAGCGTAAGGTTTCACCAATATCCCTGGCTCCTGTGCTATTGGGACAGCCAGGCGGGCAAAGGATCACTGGACAAAAAGAGAATGGCCACCGAGGGAAACCTTGACGCCAGGTGACAGGAACATCGTAAGTGAACCACTTGTACAGAGAGAAAAACATCATCTACCTCCACCTAACATAAAACTTGTTTGATGAAACCAATTTGTGAAGGCCTGGACCATGATGGTGAAATGCTTCCGCTCTATATGCTCAACGTTTCCTGCCGTCGCTGATTGTGGAGTGAAAAAATCTGGGACTATTGATTGGCCACAACATTCGGACCACTCCTCACGTTGATGTGCCTTTCTACAACAATGTTGTGTCTAAAGGCAAGAGCGTGGAGCTTTTTCAGAATTAGCACATGGATATTTCTTGCGGGAACAGATTCGAAGAATCACTAACAATTGTACAGGAACTGCTAGGACAGTTTTCATTCTCATGGAGTAGAATGAGTATAAAAGTTGCACTACTTACATTCTCACCTAGAAAAAATTTCGGTACCCTAGGCGCATGTTGAGTGCAATGAGGCAGGGTGAACGCTTCCTCAAGATTCTAAAGTTCATGGGAAGGACGTTACCAGGGCAAGTGGATATTCAATATGTTGGCCGGACTATTGTTGGAGAGCCTATGATGATGGGAACTCCAGACGTATGCACAGTAGATCGTTACGAAGAGAAAAGCAAAAAAAAAAACTTGCTAACATCGTAGGTATGCTTACATGTGCAAGACTTTTCTTTGTAAAGTAATCCTATTGTGTGCGTCACTTCGTTTTTCATAACATGAATTATTTCTGAAAAATATTATAAATCAAACAAAATGTATCATAATTCATTGACGATTTGTTTCTCTCTTTTCATATTATCCAATATATATAATATATATATATATATATAATATTTATATATATATATATACTTATATACTACTATATATATATATATGATATATATATATATATATATATATAATATTATTATATATATATATTATATAATATATTATATATATCATATATAAATATATCATATATACCATAATTGTGATAGACCCTCTTGAAACAAAGTAAAAAATCATAAAACTTTTACAAAAAATTCTGTGTTACAACACAACCTATATCACAAATGCGATGGTGATATGCAAAACAGATTAATTTTTTGGAAATCAGCACATCAATAATAATCAATTGCGAAACGCCGTCCAAGAAATTTCATGTTTTACCAGTATTATATACAAAGTAATAAAATCAGAAAGTAAATAACTATTTCTTTACATATAGCACCATTCACATATCTAAAAAATCAAATATACATAGACACACTTAAACAACATAAACCAGTACTTCCCAGCACAAAACGTCTAAATAAAGATTATTACAACTAAACTTCATACTTGAAAATAAGCTCTAGGTTAAATGACAACATAGCAGTTCATCCATTTTCAGGGGATAACCTATTTCTTGTGGCATTCCATTATAACATATTCTCGCTGTTCTTAAATACTCTTTACTCAAACAAAACTCGCACTGGATAGCAAGATTGGAGCTGGAAGGTATTGTATCTGCTAAGTTTTTTCAAATATCATAAAATATAATTCCAGTGTATTTTCCACATTGAATGCAATACTCATGTCTTCATGGTCAAAGTAGGCAAAACTCTATATATTTGGTTTATTTCTTTTGATGTAATTCCGATATGTAGCCTTATTATTTTATGTACAATTAATCAATCGTCAGAAGATGTGGACTTTTCTTTTTTCACTCTCACTTTCCTTTTCTCTATGACGATTTTGATGCCACAATTCTTTAACAATTTTAATTAAAGAATGTGAAAAAATTGCGAACGCCTTCAGCATTCACTTTCCCACCTACTGAACTCATCGTCAGACCGAAGAGTCAGGAGCCAAATTTTCATGATTTCTTTCCTGTCTCAAACGACATTGTTAAGGAACAGTTGTCGGCAAATTCATGTTTGAAAAAAAAAAATTAGCTGAATCGCCAGATATAAGAAAGTAGCATAACACAACAAGATTTATTTCACACTAACGAAACTTAAAAGTTCTCATATCTTCTACTGATTTCTTAAGCTCTTCCACGAGTGTAATTATATTCCACTGAAGCTTTTGTTTTTAATTGCCTTACTTATTAAAATAGATTTATTTGCAAAATGGAAGGGATCACTTGGGCGACTGGTACTTCACGTTTAAATGCTTGTTTTAGTGATGTTGTCAAATGGCTCAACTAAATGGAATAATTTTGCACTGAAAATCAGTCAACATTTTCTGGTTGCATTCAGCAGCGTATATGGATATGGGAACTTTTTGTTCAAACACTTCTAAGCATATCATAGTTCTGTCCAGCGGTATTCGATAGAAACGTTCTTGACATTAATTATGCTGATAATTTTCAGCTAGCATCTGTAAAGTTCTTAACCTTCGGCAGCTTGCCGTTTGCTGCAATGTGTGGAAACCAATGAGAGGATATTGGTCTTGCAAGTAAATAAAATATCTTTAACAAGACTTCTGACCATCATATTGATATGAATTTGCTAAATGCAAAATGTGCAATAAAACAATTGAAAATTGATAGCAACAGCTCTCCACTTAATACCCTATTACCAAGCTACCATGTTTGGTTCGCAATTATTCAATATCACTAAATGAATTCTATCTTTATATAGAAATATGAAAATGTCAAAGCCCTCTATAGGATCTTGACAAGTCACCAAAGATTTTCGCCCTATTGAGCTACAAGAATTTGGCTATATTTTTATTTTTTTTGGAAATAGTTTCTAAATTTTCAATTTTTAAATTGAAAATAGCTATTCTTATGTTGACGTAATTATTGTTTATAGCTCACATATTCGGCCCGAATAAGTTCGAGCAAAAAGCGCGAATACGGAATACCTACTGGCATATTTTTGGACCAATAGCCGAATACCGACATAATGACGAAATCGCAATCTCTCCCTC
>JABUQX010043867.1:17500-40232 GCA_015478945.1 Trachelipus rathkii
TATATATATATATATATATATATATATATATATATATATATATATATATATATAGAGAGAGAGAGAGAGAGAGAGAGAGAGAGAGAGAGAGAGAGAGAGAGAGAGAGAGAGAGAGTGAGAGAGAGTAGAGAGAGAGAGAGAGAGAGAGAGAGAGAGAGAGAGAGAGAGAGAGAGAGAGAGAGAGAGAGAGAGAGAGAGAGAGAGAGAGAGAGAGAGAGAGAGAGAGAGTACATATTAGCTCAGTGGACTTTTTCTCTCGTTTAAGGATCTTAGTTTTCACCTCGCAAGTACAAGGGTTAGAACCTCAGATTAGGCTATCTGAAAAGAAACAAAAAATTGCCACCGGTAGGAGATTCTCTGTGAAATTTAATTACAGTTTGAGGCATAGTGAATTATACTAATATTAATACCCACACATCACTAAAAATATATCCAACACAAAAACAGAACAGTGCATTATAACATACAAAAATCATTCTCTCTCTCTCTCTCTCTCTCTCTCTCTCTCTCTCTCTCTCTCTCTCTCTCTCTCCTCTCTCTCTCCTCTCTCATGCTTCTAGATTCAAAACCACGCCCACAGTGGCTAGAATATCCAAATGCGTCAAAACGAAGCAGGGCTTGCTATCAAGCCTAAATAATCTGCGCATTATAATGCACTTGATTAGGAAAATTCATATAATTAAATTTCCTCTGATCAAGAACCTACTAAGGTGGGTAATGAATCCCCCAAGACTCAGTGTCTACAAATTGAATTGCAATATATATATATATATATATATATATATATATATTATATTAATATATAGGATATAAATATAAAAATATTCTGGTATATACATATATTGTATATATATGCATGTATAAAATAGTTAGATACACTAAAATATATATATATATATATATAAATAATATATTATATGATATATATATAATATATATAAATATATATAAATAGTATAATATATTATTAATATATTATAAATATATATTATATATAGTATATATATAGATATATATATATATATATATATAATAATATATATTAATATATATATATAAATATATAATAATAATATATATATATATATTATATTATATAAAATATCTATATATATACATATGGATATAGAATAAAAATTCTTAAGATTCTATATAACATATATATATAATATATATATATTGAATATATATATTAATTTATATATATTATATATATATATATAATATATATTATATATATATAATTAATATTATATATATATAGTAATATAGGATCAGTTATATTTGTATACTATATGATATATATATATACATATAGTAATATATTAATATATAATATTATTTATATATATATATATAATAATATATTGACATTAATATATATATATATATATAATTATATAATATATATATATATATGTTATATATATATAGATATATATATATATATATATATGTTAATATTAATATATCAAGAGGCGTATCATCCGTATTATTATACTCGCGCTGCTCGTATACTTATTAGCACGAGTTTATCCATTTTGTAATTAACATTTTGTAATCAACATTTCATGCATTTATATTTAGTACAATAAAATTCTCATTTTTGCGTAAATTGATCATATGAAAGATATTAAATATAATAAACAATAAATTAATAATAAATAT
Source organism: Trachelipus rathkii (assembly GCA_015478945.1). Taxonomy (NCBI): domain Eukaryota; kingdom Metazoa; phylum Arthropoda; class Malacostraca; order Isopoda; family Trachelipodidae; genus Trachelipus; species Trachelipus rathkii. The sequence continues at coordinate 19,169 of JABUQX010043867.1, forward strand.
CTAAATAATAATATAATAAACAATATAATAATATGTAAAATTAATGCGTAATACAAAAAGTTGAATAAATATGTAACAAATACACAGTCCATAATGTAAAATATAAATTAACTATTTTTTCAATCAATAATTATATAATAAAATGAGTGAACAAACATACTCGATATGCTATATACTCACGAAAATCTCGGCAGTGATTGAGAATATAATAGTTCGAGATAACAGAGTTTCTCAAAGGACCAGGATAGTATATGACACTGATAACAACGATTCTTGGACTCTATAATATTTTATCTATTATATGTTTTTTAATCAAGTAATCTATAAAAAAACATTCTTGCAGAGTGATTTATTTTAATAATAAAAAATAATATATATACAATATAAATAGAGTACGGAAGTTTGATTTATTTGCTCTCGTATAAATGATGACATCTCGATTAAATAAATGTACCTAATGATAATATAAAATACATATATATAAATCTCAAAAACTTATATTACCTAAATTTGCCTTATAATATTCTTTAGCAATCCTCTATTTATTTTATATAAAATTCCATTTTAGATGTACTGACCTTTAAAGTTTATCATGTTTATATGAACTTTATTTATTCTAATTTAATTATTATTAATTTATATTTTATTTATGAAATATTATTATTCGCTTACTTATTCATTTATTTATTTCATTATTTATTATATATATTAATATTAATTTCCAAAGATAATTTTTTATTATTTATTATGTTATTATTATTATTATTATTATTTTCATTATTGTATTATCTATTCATATGTATCATAATTATTATTATTATTATTATTATTATTATTATTTTATTAATTTAATTTATATTATCATTATTATTATTAGTTTATTATGTATATTATATATTTATTATTTATTATTATATTAATTAATTATTTTTATATATTATTTAATAATTATGTTTTTATATTTATAATATATTTATATATATATAATTATATATTATATATATATTATAAGTATATATATATATATATGATATATAGTATTAATATATATATAATATAGTATATAATATATATATTATATATATTATATAATATATATATATCATTAATATATAATATATATATATGATATATATATGTAATATATATATACTATATAAGGTATATAATATAGATATATATAATATATATATATATATATTAGTTAATGAATTCCTACATAAGAACGTCCCACATTTCAATACGTAAATAAAATATTAATTAAATATGATTTAATTACTTTGTAGTTTATGTTTTATGTTTTCTTTAATATTAATTTTATTAATTTAGATGGTTAACTGTTATTATTTTTTACTTATATTTTCATTTATTTTATTACTTTCTTTATTTTTATCTTTTATCTTTATTAGTTTATATTCACAATTCGATCTCTTAGTGTATCTCTTATGATAAGAATCATCACTTTTTATTATTTACATTTCCTGGTATTATATTTATTTATCTCGTGCGAGCTAAGTAATATTTCTTTCTCCCAAGTTAAGAAATCTATTTACTTCTATCTTCATTGTATTAAGGAGGTACCAAAGATGCATCAATTCTTATTGGTGGATTAGAGATCGGACACTTAGTACTTTAGATATTTATTTGTAAATTTTTTTCCGTATAATGAGTTCGCAATACGAAAGCACCAATCAAACACGTCTCGTATTTACACTCTTTTTTCTTATATATACATTCACGAGTCTTGTTTTACCCCGACTTTCCTTAGTTAACATACTTAGAGAAACCAATCTGGCTGTATACAAAAACATATTATTTCACAATCTTTCTTTTTGTTATTACTTTTGGTATTATTTTTGAATGACTATTTTTCGCTGTGCAAGCCGGAGTGTCCCCCACCATCTCAATCTCCCGGCGCCAATCATCACTCAATTCTTTAGAGAGTTTAATACTATCATCTGCAACACGAATAGCCACTGATCATATGTGCCCTCGTATCTGAGTTTACCTATCATCTTCTCTTCTGTTTAACTATTTTAAATAATATTATTTCTGCCTACATCTCACTTCTTATCTATGTAAACATTTCTGCTTTCTCATTAGTTCTTATGAGTGACCTAATTTCCTTCCGCAGATAAAATTGATTTGAGTACATCTTCTTCTGCATTTCTAACTTTTATGTGCACAATATGTTGTTCTCCATCGCATGATCGATGTGTTTCACTAATCAAATATAACTCGGCTAAGCCCGAGCAGCCTAAGTATAGAAACTGCCTTAAATTTCACAGTGAAAGATAATATCTATAAAAGGTTTTTAAAATTTATCAACTTTTAACCTCCATGCCACAAAATCTTTCAATTCATTTATATTTTATTAATATTGTATATAGTATATATGATGCACTGACTTTATCGTCTAACTATATCCATATATAATTATTTCCATTCTTTCGCGAAATATCTTACTCCTTCCTACTTTCCTAACTATCACTACTTCTTAGATTAAAACATATCTACTCCGAAGAGATAATGTCACTATGATATTTCACGCTATATCACCCTCATATATATAATACTAGTCCTACGTACTCACCACCAATCCTTTACATTACTACCCTCCTATATCAATTCACTATCCGTTATTGTTTAATATCCTGTCTTCTTGTATCAGTTCTAAGTTCCTATCATATCCCTTGACTTCCTCAATCTCTTATATATCATCTAGAGCAAGAAATCAATACATTACCACCTACTTCACGAATCGTCTATACCTCTCTCGTCCTATATATCTATTAAATAACTAATTATGTCTCACCAGTATATATATCTCACTCCGCAATATATTATGATATGCCATTATATTGATCTACTTGTCATAATTATCTCCGTCTCTTCCTCACTTTTTAACCAATCGCACTACAATCATTATGGATATTTTAAAGTGTAATAATATCAATTTTCCTCTACTTCTCAGATAAAGTTGGTGAATTGGCGTATCAGTCATTTATTCGGAACAACCTTGGGTAATTAGTATACAACTTATAGATTTCTTGTATCCTTGATCGTCATGGGAATAAACACTACATCCTAGATCTTTCCTTAATTTTCATTTCTTTGTTCCCCTTATACTATTAAGCTTTATATTCCCCTAAATTCCTTCTCATCTCTGAATTCTATAATATATATATTTAAGTGTTCAACATGAAAAGATTTTTGACATTTCGATGTTGCATATTGGTGGGAATTGTGGTCGTACTTCTTTGACTTGCCTTAGATTGTTGACTGCTTAGACTGAAGTAGAAAATCGGAATGAAAATGGAATCACCTTGGCTTTTCATTCTACTATAAAAGACCATGGTTCTGTTTATGGTTTTATATATAAGAGAAGTCCCCTATGGGCGAAAATAAAGAGATTATCAGAAGCTGTATCTTAATTGAACCTTCTGGTTGGAAGTATTAATTCGAGAGAAGAAAAAATACAACAATATAATTATTAATGAGACACAAGCAGAGAAGGTGATAAAACTAATTGAGAATAAAACTGCAAGATAACATAAAATCCAGTTAGTATATTAAAGTAGTTCAGAAGGAAAAATAATAAATTAAAATTACAACAATATCTTTCATCATCAAAAGTATATAACAGTAAATATAATGGAAATGTATACTAGTATTTAATAACGTTTTACAATCATACAAACAGCATTACAAACAATCTTATGTCAAAGTGGTTATTAATAAGTTAATTGTTGTTATTGTGAATATTTATAACATGAGAATCCTATCAATATCTAGGTGATCAACCTAAGTAGATGGGATATAAATCGAAATACTCACAACGTTTTAAAAATGAGTATCATATCGGACAACCCTCTAAATACAAAATACACTACTGAGTGTGCTATTAAGGACAAAACAACTAAACCAATCTTTATTGTTATTTTATTTTGTAATAAAGTTTTACAAAATAAATTTTTTATTTCTATATCTTTATTTGCTAAAAAAATTTAATGTATTTTCCTCTTCCTTCCCTTCTCGAAACTTTTTACACGTATTATTTTATCATCCCTATCCGAGAGGTAGCATAATATGCTCATCCTTCTTATCACTTCCTTCTGTCTAAAAGATTTTAAATGAGATAGCAAATGATCATAATTCATTGAGTAAGTAATTTATAGGGCTAAAATTGTTTTAATCAGAAAATTGTACCGAAAAATCTTTTCGTAGGTGGGCGAAAGAGGGTTGTTACTATAATAATGACTTATTATATCCCTCAGGGGTAAATCTTGCTCTGTTTGATTCGTGTCAGTAACCTAAATTTATCAAACCCATAACCATAGATTAAGAAAGAAAAAAGTCAAACGAAGTGACTGATTTTAATATACTATATCACCACAGTACATAATAAAATAACACTAAAATAATCCCTTACATAATATAAATATCTATAGGATATCGTAAAGAAACACTCACACATTAAATAATACACAAAATAAACCATTAATATATAACCACAAGAAACATAAAAAGAAAAACAAAATTGAAATAGGAAGGATGTTTGTTAATGTATTTATTATTTTGGACTTATTTTTTTGTAATTTTTTATTGTGTTATTGTGCATTATAACGTTTAATAATAACAGAATATATAATAAAATTACAGTTTCCACTCTATCCTTATTTAACAGTACTCATCAATAAACTACAAGCAAGTAACAATAATCATCACATGAAGGAAGTGGGAGGGGGGGAGGAGGAGAGTTTCTAATAAATACAATGAGAAAAAGCAGAAATATTTGTTCATGTGCAAATAAGTTAAGTAACAAAAAAAATTTAAAATGCAATTTTTCCGCTCTAAGAGGTGAGGCCCGACTAACGCCACCCGCGCAAGACACGCATCCTGACATCTCTCACTACACTTCACCCCATACCCCTACAGCTAAAGTGGTGGAAATAAATAATTGTAATAATTATATTTATTAGGTCATAATGTAATCTTGGTATATTCCATTCAAGTAACTTAGATATAGGCTTTTATTGGAAGGAGCACTAGACTGAAGTAGGCGAGTTAAGATCGTGGTGAGGCTGTAGCCCAATAGTTCACAACAATGAGTCAAATGAGGCTATGTAGAAGGAGGGAGTGAGGATTAAAGGGTTACCCTTCATTGTTAACGTTAAAGCAGCAAAGTAGTTAACATTACATACAAAACGTAAAAGAGAGAAATGAGAGAGGTGTAGTGATAAACTACCCATATTAATAAAAAATAAAGAAGATATGGTGCAAGCAAAACTACTAACGTTGACACAAGAGACAAAGAAAAATAAGAATATATCGTACTCTACAATTTACCGTTTAAAAAGTATTGAAGACATAGGAACATATGAGTATTTGAAAAGCAATAGCATATAGCTCAACACAACTCTAAAGATGAGAACACGATCCACACACCAAATAGAGACAGGTTAACATGAGCATGGTGCGAAAAAGATCCCTTATATATAACTATTGAGTTTAAACTGAGCTAGAAATAGAAAATAAAATTCACGGGTAATTGCAATTTGTATACAGATTGTATGAGAGCACCAGACATATTTCACGTAGATTTTATTTCAATCAAAAAGGTTTAGTTATTTATCAAGTTGTAGATAAATCTAGAAGCGTCGATAGAGGTATATGGTAAAGTTGGTAGGTAGATGTTTTAGATATAATCGAGACAGAATGTTGTAAGTTTGATTTTAAGAGTATAAAAGATTTCACATAGTATTAGCCATTTAGCTCACTTGAAAGAAATTCACCGTCCAAGAAAAACCGGCAAGAATTAGAATATGTAAACATGAGTAAGAGACAATATAGAATAAGACAACACACTAAACATAAAAAAACGAAGGGAGAGACACATTATTATTATTATTATATTAATTAAAATAATATATTAATAAATAGTATACCCAATGTATATGGATAGGTAATTGGATCCGATAACTATTGTTTAAGAGAATATTTAATTTTCCCCTAAAACCAATATAATATTAAAGTGAGATAAACATACGCTCGTTATCGGGAGCTGGTTCTATGAAGTTGAAAAGTTGAAGAATTAAGAACAAAGAATGGTTTCAAAGTTGAAAGTTCTAAGAATTAAAAAGTTTAGAAAGATAAAACAGTAGGAAACCGCTGGATAACACCATAACACATTATAGGTCTAAGGATTATTTAATGATGTGAAGAAAGAGGTTTGCCTCACATCAACAAGCCAGCCTGCCCATAGAAAAAAAAAGAAAAAGCACGCAAGAAAAAAGTATTGTCTGTCCAGGTACGATTAACTGTCAACACTGAGTATTCCTTTAAAATTATATATAGTAATATAGCTGTGAAACTTGTCGTTCCCTTACCTATTAATATATAACCTTATCAAAATACCTAGAATAATATAGTTTCATAAGACGTTATAACTTGTAAAATAATATAGATCACGTACCCCTATTAAGTTCCAATAAGCATAGAAGATCCGCGCATGATTGAGATATGCAAAAATTTAGGGGGATAATTATGTTGTGTGTCTTCTTATATAAATATTTTTATTATATTAAATAAAAGAGGAATGAAACAGAGAAAATAATGTGTAGTATGACGGGTATATATATAACTAATTATTAAATAAAATAAATATAATATGAAATTGAAATCTAATGTATTTAAAAATTAAATAAATATTTAAAATTAAATATTTAAAAAATCTTTATTTTAAAATATACAAATGTTAATCGAATGTTTGTAGTTTTGTTATGGTTTGAATTTGTTTTATATTTGTTCAATAAATATAATCAAAATATATTTATTAACTGTTATGATATTTGTAATTTAAATAATATTTGTTATTATATAAATATTAAAATAAATTAATAATTAAAATATCATATATATTATATAATATATATATAATATATAATATATTATATATTAATATAATAATTATATAAATATATATATATTAATATATAATTAATTAAATAATATATAATATATATATATATAATAATGAGTTCATCATTTTAATACTTATTTAAATTTTTTATATTCACTAGCGTAAAAAGGGCTTTTAGTAATCAAAGAGTTGTTAGAGCATAAGAAAAAACACTGAATGAATAGGGGCTTAGGATAATACAATTGTATTGAACAGCGTAAAAGCACGGGTAGTGATAGGTGGTGCGGGGGAGGAGGACAGTGTGTGGGTGCGAGAGAGTTGGAGTATAGAACACAAAGTGATAAGGCCGAGCAGCCCAATGTATTTAGAGAATAGGTGCTTGCAAATTTGAGGAGTAGTATTTTTCAAAAATCGACTAATTCTTATGAGGGCAAGGTGGACAACGCTCACGTAGAGTCTATTGATTGAAAGGAGTGTTTATCTCTTTTTAGCAATGATTAAAATAAAGAATAAGTATATATTATCCTTATATTCTTTATAGAAATCTGTTATCTTAACGAGATTAGTTATAATATACTTATATCATCTACATCTAGAGGGTGAGAGTGTGTTTGTGACGATAAAAGTATTTTACCACACGTCCGTGAATGCCGTAGTTAAGCGAAAGCCATTTAATACTATGTTCATATGGGAGGAAGCCTTTAGCTACACGGTATTAGACAACTGTACGTCATAGGAGACCTTTTATGTCAAATTTGGCTATTCAAGGATTAAGCACTAGATTAAATGAGGATTAGTTGTGGAAAGTACTGTTGATAGCTTTCGGATGTTATAGCTGTCGGAGGAAATACTGTACACATTAGCCATATTTTGGTTGTCTGTTGTAGTAATTTGTCGTGCTGTATTCACTTTACATCATATTTCACGATCTCATCGCTATTATTGTAACAATTGCGTGAGATCGATTTTCTATCCATGAAAAATTGTAAACAAAGGATTCTGTCTTCAACCATTTGGCGTTTTTTTCAATATTCATTATGTTTGTTTTTTTTAACAACTCACTTATAATGTAAGTTTGAGAAATTTACGTTATGTGAAGGGTAGAGTGACGATTTGATTATAATTTATTTTCTTGATATCTAATGACGGAGGTGTCACCGGTGAGGAAAAGTTGGCTATCAGCAAACGCGTCACTATGGGTGTGATAGTCGATGAGTTGCCGGAAAGAGATTAGTGTTGCTAACACTAAGTGATGAGGATGAAAGACGAGAGCAGATGGGAGGTAAAGGGTATAGATCGTAATGTTCATATCCTCGGTTAATTTCAATTTCATACACGCTGAATGTCAAGGCGGGCTAGTCTATGCAGAGAGGTTCCCTTTTATGAGGCTTTGGAATTCCTGTGGAGTGACGACTGGCACTTGGAATATGGAAAAATCTTTGCAAATATTCTTTTAGGATTGTGTGGTGAAAAGTTCGCTTTATAAAAAGATGTACTGGCATTATGGTTGCAGTTCCATAATTTATAATAATTGTATTTGGAAAATTTTCTATCTAGTCGCTCGAAACAAAACAACGGCCGTTCATCAAATTTATTACTTTCTAGTCTTGGAATGGATTGTTTCCTATATGAGCCACGTCCCCATAAGTATGACACTATATTGTCGTCATGAATTAGTTAAACAGAGTGAGAAATGCAGAGGAGCTTCCTGCATACCTCGATTCGGCGAAGCTGAGACCATGGCTGCAGGTTGATAAGTGGGCTTGCGTCTCACGTATCGTAACGAGAGAATTAAGAGAGGAGGTTGCATAACTATATCAGTATAACGTTGTTGAATTAGAGCCTTGAGAGAGGTGTGATATTCCTAGGTCTATGAGTGTATGATACTTAGGAAGACCAGTGCCGTCGTTTCAATCGCCGCAGCACTAACGAATGAGTACCTTGCCCACTCAATTATATTATATGAGCCAGTCTATTTTTATGTCAGACGGAATAATCTTTCATAGAAATTCTATATAATAATTAATTCTTATTTTTTCCCAATTACATGCGCTTCTTGAAAATTTCTGGACAGTATTCTCTTAGGCTGCAGGATAACAATTAAAGGCTGAGAGAAGCGAGTTAGAGGAGAAACATGTAATAAAATTGGCTTTAGGGTACTGTATTTCTCTTATTTTACTTTCGACTGGCCATCTCTCTCTTTTTCAGCCAGATCAAGGATGGCGAGCGCATGCAAACAGTGCAAGAGGCCATAGCTCGCCAAGCAATCCTTCCCCTCTCTACGCATCATTTAATTGTAAACGGTGGGGGAAGTCGGCTCAGGCGGTGAGTAGACAAAATACCGTAGCTCTGGCTATAGGTCTCTCAGGGCGTGGTAAATGTTGTTTAAGAGGGTAAAGGCTTAGACGGACAGCTGCTTGTCACGAGTCGACAGGTGGGAGATCCACACGTTATCAACGAGGAAGGCGAGCACCTATAATTCCGATAGTTGTTCTCTTGTTCCCGGATATGTTTTGCTGCCTTCGTATCTGACAAAAAAGAGAGAAATAATTAAAATTCGATAGAATCCTAATTCAATCAAAAATTGTCAGGGAGCGCTACTATTATTCAACTCTTTCATCAATATTATAAACTATTACGCAGGTTATCTAGTATCCACTTCTGAGACATACTGTGATGTGTACTAGCGATATTTACTTCCACACTGTCTTCGCATTTTTCAATATGAGTTTTCCAGCCTATTAGATTATGTCAACATCTCCAGCGTTTTACTGCTGTACATTTGACCAACAATCCGGAGAGAGCAGACGATATATCTCCTGCACGACGACTAACCCATGCAGTCCATAGGCGGACATCGAAGTAAGTGGCAGAAAATTAGTTAAGAGTAGAATTTAGGTGCAGTAGTTTTTTGGCCTATTTTTTTTAAATAAATTAAGGGCTCAGCCATCCATGCAGTTGTTCTGAGATTTTATCACTAACTGACGCGCGTATTTTTTTTTATTATGTTCGTTTTTAATTCCTTGCTGCTACTTAATTGCATTTTCTTTATGCTATCTTTATTATGCATGGACTTTAGCACATGGATGCATGTCTTTATATTTTCTAACAAGTTTTTACAATAAAGGAGCCAAATATGTTCTTTTGATAGAAACTTCATCCGATCATAATAAACAAATGCACACATAACCTCTACAAAAACAAATTACAGACGAGGCTTTCAATACTTATCTAAAGAATACGCTAGCCAAAACACAGATTGAGATAATAAAGCTATTCATGGCAAAAGGAAGTGACTTATATTTATTTCCACCTCTATTTACATCTTTACATTCACATTGATATCACTAAAGATGATGGCTTGTTAACAAGAATTATCTGATATAACTACAGAGCACAACACTTTAAATATACATATTACATATAGATACAATTATGTAAATTTCCAAATATAACATAGACATTTACCTCATATTGTACAACTATAATCAACACCAAGATAACAAACAGATACTAACAATTCTCACATAATCAATAACAAAAGATTGGCTTAACAATAACCACTTGAAATTATATCAATCTACATCACTACCTCTAAGAAATGTCAGAGAACCTAGACAATAACATGGGAATCAGAGCAGTTTGGGGTATATCAGCTTCATCACGGAGTGTTATTCTTAACATTTTATCAAATCATAAAGGACCACTTTTTAAATTAATAACCTCTATAGTTCTCTTCAAGACATAAAATACTATTACAGTATAAGGGTAATACTAAAGTCTTATTCTCTTTGTTCATATAAATAATATTAAATAATAAATGTTTTAACCACAAACCTCAATCTTTACTTCATTATCTCGGCTTCTGAAGCACACATGACATATTCATCACGTCTTTATTTCGCCACGGACTATTTGCAAATTTATTTATACACAATATAAACAAGTCCACCAAATATCATCGTAATAAATTACCGCTAATTAATAGATATAAGCAGCAAAATAAACATAACTAGTGTAGACCACTATCACAGTTAATAGGAAAGCATAATGGTTTAGAAAGAAATAATACATACAATTAGAACAGCAATTAATTTCACAAACAGTCTCTAACACATATCTCACACTGATATAGGGAAATGGGGGGCTTAGCGAAGCTGAATATTGCTATATGGAGTATAATATATATGGAACAACAATGAGAGCGAAGATAAATTTCCACAACAGTTCTGATCTTATGTACGTGTGTAAAACATAAATATTACAACAATAGCGCCTACATCAAAATAAATCATATATATTCACACAAAAACGTATCATCAAACATAAAACAACAAAATAGGATTTTCGATAATAATAATATAATAAAACATAATCTACCACTTAGATCATAAATTACGTTTATAATATATGTTCTATACATAAATTAATATAATATAATAAACTATACGTTCCTAAGTAATTTATTTTATCCTATCACACACATAAATATATATAATATACACACAAACAAAATTATTTATATTAATATACTATATAACTTACTACCCTAATCAAACCTAACCTAACATGACCTCAAGATTAACAAACATACCATAATTCAATAAATCAAACTCTAAACTAATGCACTAAGAACGGACCATGTGATCGTACAAAAAATATCTAAATGGGAGAGTGAAAACAAGTTCTTCTAACAACTGACATAACACATAGACCTAGGGCAGAGAGAGAGAGAGAGAGAGAGTAACTACAAATTAAACTGGGCACAATCGACCCTATAACCACTGACCCCTCCACACTTATATACGTGAGAGACCACATTTCAGTAATACTATAAACCATACCCTACAACTTTTTTATAAACTATATTAGACATAAGAGACAGCACAGAGGAAAAGTTGTAAAATTGAATAAGATATGATAGAATAAAGAATAGAATAAGAAATAGAATAAGATAAGAAAAATACAACCAAGCATAAAAAGATAGAGATATAAGATAGATAAGTAGAATAGATATTGATAGATAGTAGATTGATTAGATTAAAGAAAGAATAGATAAATAAAGATGAATAATTTAGATATCACCTTCAAAGTTATAAGAGGCTATAAAAATGACGCATTGCATGAGAGAGGAAAGAGAGAGAAGAGAGAAGAAGAGAAGAAGTTACGAGAAGATGAGAGCAGATACGACAAAGACAGAATAGAAGACAGAGAGAGAAAGAGACAAAGAGAGACAGAAAAGGAGAAAGACAGTCACACAGACAAAGAGAAGAATCAAAAAGACAAGAACACCAAATCAGATGAGAAACAAATGACAGAAAAATAATAGACAGAAGATATAAAAAAAAACTCGAGACGATATAATAATATATAAACCAGTATAAATAATATATATTATTATTATATATATTATTTATATAAAAGATATTAATAAAATACCAAAATAACATCCAAAAAATATAAAAATACATAATAAAAATAAATAAGCAAAAAATAAACTATAATAAATAATTTTATTAATTATAAAATACACTTAATAAAATAACTATAACTTAAAACACAGCTAATAAATATAAATCAAAATAATCACTAAATATTATTTTATAAATTCCAGCTTTCAGAACATAATTTTCATATATCTAGAACTAAAGTGTTAAAAAAAAGTATTCAGACAATATGTATATTAATATATAATTACATTTAATAAATATATAAATATATAAAAAACTAAATATAATATATATATAATATAATAAAAAATAATTATATATTTATTTTAATAAAATAAAAGTAATATAATTACTTTCATAAAAAAAAAATATAAAAAAATAACAGTATTATAACATATCTTAAAATCGGTTTAGATAATCATCCTTTTACTCTCAATTATCTATATATAAATTTACTTATTTTATTATCAATTCTATGAGACTGACTAATATATAAAGGGTTGTGATAAGTACATATGAATTAAATAAAGTGAATAATATATATATATAAATACTAATATATCTATATTTTAATGTCTCATGTAAAATTAACACAAATTATTTTATAAAATAAAAATATAAATATATGAAAAATAATGTTTTAGCATTTTTGCTTTCTTTTTCTGGAAATAAATAATATAATATATATATACAATATGAGGTACATATAATATTTATTATCATAATATAATAAAAATTACTATAAAAATATATTTATAATATGGTATTGATAAAATGGAAAATCAATCAATAAAAAAATAAAAGGATGCCTCCTATAAAGAGAGAGTAAGACTCACCTGCACTCACTGCTACACACTCACATGCTCACAGACACGAAAGTATAGTTTCAAAGGTTCCATCCATTCTACAATATTTTAAATAATATCTTAAACAGATAAAATTATCTTAATTATATATTGAACGAAAGTATGGATACAAATAAATATAGAAATATTATAAATAATAATAATATAAAAGATTTAAATCAAAATTAAGAACGGAGAAGAGAGGTGAAGGGAAGTAGAGAGCTATTTATATAAGGCTTTCTTAATCCAATTTATTACACAGTAAAGTAAAATCAAACTATGAACATAACAAGATCCTTTGATGCATAAGATATGAAAAATATATAAATATTAAAGATAAAAATAAATTCTGTGAGAAACAACTATTAATAAACGATAAAAAAAAAACGATTTTTAGAAAGGAATAACTCAAGTATTTAGGATAATAGATAAAAAATAAAAATAATAATAACACAACAAATATATAAATAAAAATAATAATAATAATATAATAATAATATAATAAATTAATGATATAAAATAAGAGATAGCAAAGATAGAAGAGTGGGAGTAGATCGTTAGGGGGTTGGAGTCATTAGTATATTGAGAATTATATTGTACGTATATTTACTATAAATAAATAAAAAAAATATATAATAATAATAATAAGGCTAACCCTAAATTATATATATATAATATATATATATATATAATATAATAAATAAAGAGGTTTAAAAGTAATATATAAAAGAAAATCAAATAATTATAAAATAATAAATATATATATATATTAATACCCCTCATATATAATATATAATATATAAATTTATATATATAGATATATATATAAATATAATAATATAATAATAAAAAAGAATATAATTAAAAGATAATAATATATAATAATAATATAATTTATTATATGATATATATATTTATAGTATTATATTATATATAAATAAATAATATAAAAAAAGAGGAGAGAGATGGAGATCCCGACGCAGAGAGCACGACGCAGAGGACGCAGCAGCAGAGTGAGAGAGAGAGAAAGCACGAGTAGTAAAAAGTTAGTGCTGCCAACTTCGATTATTTATATTATTATTATATTTATTTATTTTATTATTTTTTTTTTATATTTTTTTATATTTTATATATTTTTATTTTATAATAATATATAGATAACTTAATTAATAAATAATAAAATAATACACAATACCCCTATATATTATAATAATATAATTATATATAAAACAGAGAGAGAGAGAAGAGAGAGAAGAGAGAGGAGAGAAGAGAGAAAGAGAGAGAGAAGAGAGAGAGGAGAGAGAGAGAGAGAAGGAGAGAGAGAAAAAGACATTCAATTGATTTGCATATTGAAAAGCAGCGATCGAGAGTATGAGCTGTGCATAAATAATATACAATCAAAGGCGCGAAGACTGATGACGCATATGTTCGAAATCACGGTCGTGATAAAGAGGTTAATGGGTCGCGTCCCTTTCAAAGGCAACTGAAAGGGCGATCGTGTAAATGATGAAGCAAACCAATATTTCATCAATTTAGAAACATATTCATGACAATAATTTTAAATAATATTATATTTAATAGTAGAGTTGAGAGAAAAGGGTCTAATAAATAATATACAAAGCAAGTTAAATACTAGATCACAAACTGAGAGTGTACGTGTTTGTCTGCAGGGTTGGGGTTATCTTATATATATTATTTATTATATAATTTTATATTTTAATTATTAATTATTATCTATTTTTTTATAGTATTTTATTTAATAATTAGATAGTACTTTATTTTTATTATATTTTTTTTTTATTATTATAAATATAATATAATATAAATATAATAATAAATAAAAAATAATATATAAATATAATAATAAGTAACATATAGGTATATATTATTTTATTTATTTATATTATTTATTTTTTTTTTTTATATAATATAAATAGGCTTATAAATAACGTACAATAGATAATATAATAATATAAAATATAATTATAATTAATAATATATATATTATAATATAATAAATAAAAATAATATAATAATAAACAGACCCTATTATATTATATTATATATTATAATATATAATATAATATATATATATGGTATAGGTAAGTATAAGATATAGTATTAAAAAATAAATATAATATATATAAATATAAGGTAGTGCACACACGGTGAGTGGTGGTTTTTATTTGATATTATTATATATATATATAGTTATAATTATATTATATATATTATATATATATAATATAATTAGGCTTAATATTATTATTATAATAATAATATATAGATAGGGTGGGGGGGTAGGGGGGACTACTCGACAATATAAAGGTTTTTTTTTATTATATTTATATTTTATATTTTAATAAAAATAAAATATAATTAATACTTGTACAAAAAGATAGTATTTTTATATAATATATATATAATATATATTACATTATATATACTATATATATAATAATAGTAATATTAAAATATATAATAATAAAAAAAATATATATATAGGTATTATTTATATAATATATATTTATTATTTATATTTTATTTTATATTTTTGACCGAATTCGGGTCCTTTGCTACAATGGACCAAAAATTTCTTTCTCCCCCTCCTCTTTCTAGACTACGAGATGAAACCTGAACTGTATTTAAGATATAAACAATAAATTACTTAGCATCTTTTTCGTGATTCACTATATAGCTTAGTTAATTCATCGTCATATAAAAAGAATTACAATTAAAATCCTTATCCTTAAAATCCTATAAATCTTAAGCTACAACATCTTGTTACAGCCGAACGAGGGCTTTAGAAGGACTTGTCTGTTGAGTCTTCTTTCCTATCTATAACCATATCCAAATTACATCCCAATCCATCTAACTCCTCAGAAAACAGTTAGATTATTGTAGAACTAAAATTTGCATACATTATTTCATTGACTCAATAACGAATGAGCAACTTTCATTGATAATTAATTTTACCTTGTCCCTCTTTGTAAACAACTGACCAAAAACAGATATAAACTGTGAAGGTAATAAAAATTCAACCAACTGTTCAACCGACTATTCAAACAACTATTTAAAATAATATATAATATATATAAATAAATATAATAAATATAACAATATATATAATATATACATAATTAATCATATATAATTATTATATAATATAGTAATAATAAAATTATGAGTAAGATCTGCGCATTACCAAAGATTTCTATTTGCTATTTTACATAATCATAATAATGTCAGGCCACGAAAATAGTTTTTATATATATATTAATAGAAAATAATTCCCCAACTTCATTCACATAAGGTTTGAAATTTGCCTGAGAACAAGAACGGGCCTATTCCTACTCATGATATTACATTACCTGATTATTTTCTAATACGAAAAAGAACAAGCATGACAAAGAAAACGAGGCAAAAGGACTTTTATACAAAAGAAATCTTTAGTATATTAATATATAATAAATCAATGTTAGTCATTATAATCGACCTGCAAAATGTTCCTTCCCTTTCGCCCTTCGCTCAGCTGAACACGGCTAGCACAGCTAACTACAGGCCAGGCAATCGCGCGCCATATCAGCAATTTCACCAGATATTCGATACGCGCCCGAAAATAATTGTCAATTAACTAGGCAAGGATAACATAAGGTCGTGATTATAATGTTATTTACAACACATTACACTATTTTTTTTTTTTTTTTACACACAAACATTGATGACTAAATAATTTACACACCACACTATCACACACTACATCATATATATTCTAATTACTATTTATATTGTATTTAGGTATTTTTATAATATAAATATGTATATACAAAGATAATAAATAAAAATAAAAATAAATAAATAGTATAATAATCATATATATAATAAGTATATATATATAATTAATATATTATATATTATATATAATATATATATAATATATATATAATATATAATCTACCGGTTATTATAAACATTAGTATATATAGATTAATATATAAGATATAATAATAATATATATAATATAATATAATAAATAAATAAAAAATGTAGAAGAATATTGTTTATTATGATATTTTATATATTTAGTTTTGTTATATATTGTGCTATTCTTTTTTTAATTATTTTATTTATTTTTTATTCGAATAATATAAAATTTTCTTGATAAATTCTTTCTATTATAGTTATATATAGTATATATCTCTATATATATTAATATATATATATATATAATTATTATATATATATTATATATTATTATTATACATTATATATATATATATACTATATATATATATATATATATAATATATATATTATATATATTATATATATATATTATAATATATATTATAACTATATATATATTAAAATAAAGGGGCCTACCTACCGTAACTACTACACTTTCACTCCCCTATAATATAATTGAAGGGTTTCGTCGTTAATTAACTAACCAGCTAGTGATGGATATATATATAATAATAATATATAAATAAATAAATAATAAATAAGTAGTGGGAGGCTACCTATCACCACAAAAAGTGTGCCACTAAGTTATATATAATTTATATTTATTTTTTTATTATATATATTAATATAAAATAAAATAAATAATAAAATCCCCTACCTCACAATAAAAAAGGCCTATACCACGTCCAACTAACAAAAATTTTAAGTCCAGCCAAAATCCACCAATAGTACGCCCGCCAATAACTGAACCTAGGTTATCGTACCATTACTACTATCTATATATACTATATCACAATTAGATATAATATAATAATATAATATTAATATATATAAATAATATAATATAATTAAATATATAATAAATATTATATATATACTCTATTATATATTATTTTAATAATAATAATATAATTAAATGATATTTATATATATATATACTACCCCCCTCACCTACCTTTATATTAATATTTTTATTATTATTATATATTATATATTATATTACTTATATATAAATATATATATATATATATTAATATATATAATTATATATATATATATACTATATATATAATATATATATATATATGGATATAGTTTTATATATATTATATATATATGGTAGTAACCTACCCCCCCCCTACCTACCTACTACCTCACTATCACCTACTCCTCATACCCTCACATACCCCTCACCCTATACCTACTACCTACTACCTACTATTTCACATACTTATATTATTTATATATATATATATATATATAATAATAAAATACACAAAAAAAGAGACTTTCCTTCAGAGTAAATATGATGAGAGAAGAACAAGTGTGGAATCGTTGCCCCCATCAGATTTTTATTCGCCTGTGACGTCACATCATCCTTATGTAAACAGCTTAATAAAAAAGTCGTCACGTGGATTGAGACGACGCAGCTGGACGCAAGTGGATAACGATGGATTTACCAGGATTATGATCCATGATGCAAGGCACAGGCGTGAATTTGGCTACATTCAGCTTTCTTTTATATCAGACTCATGCATACACTGTATTTCTATTTTTCTTATGGTTATATTTTTTGAATAATGATAAGATAATGATAATGATAAATAATGATAAATGCAATAATGAATAATACATCAATAATGATAACCGATAAAAAAACCTAGGTACTCAATACCAATAAAACTCAATTCTGCATTGCTATAACTTTTCTAATCACATAATAAAAATAATAAAAAATAATAAAAAAGTAATAAATATAAATAATAATAATAAAATAAAAAAAATAAAGAATACAACTAAAAATAATAAATAACTAATAAAAAATAATAAATAATAATAATAATAATAATAATAATAATAATAATAATAATAATAATAATAATAATAATATAATAATAATAATAATAATAATATATAAATAAATATTTTAATTTTAATTAAAGTTCACAGTATTAGTGAATAATAATAATAATAATAATAATAATAATAATAATAATAATAATAATAATAATAATAATGAATAATAATAATAATAATAATAATAATAATAATAATAATAATAATAATAATAATAATAATAATAATAATAATAATAATAATAATAATAATAATAATAATAATAATAATAATAATAATAATAATATTATAATAATAATAATAAAGTAATAATAATAATAATAATAATAATAATAATAATAATAATAATAATAATAATAATAATAATAATAATAATAATAATAATAATAATAATAATAAGAGAATAAAAACGATTTATAATAAATTCCAAGTCACAATTAATAAATAATAATAATAATAATAAGTAATAATAAAATAATAATAATAATAATATTGGGAGAAGAAAAACCATTTTTTTTTCTATTCTATTTAAATAGTGAGTGTAAAATCATTCATAGCCCCTTAATACATATAATTTGAATATATTAATAATAAAATAATTACACTAAATTGGAAAACTTTGGAACTTTAATAAAAAAAATCGAAACAAAAGTCTTTTCAGGATTCTTAAATGAGCAGAAACTATTTTCTAATTTCAATTAATACCTTAAGAGAAAGGGAAAATATTTATAAAAAGTGGAAATTTGTATTGTCTTTATAGGGTGAGTGATTGATGGTCAGTAATTCCCCCTACCCGAAAGCTTTGAAGAATCTTGTTTTCGAAAGAATTATGTATTTTTCTTACTTTTATCTATATAGTAGCACTGGAAGGTATATATATATATATATATATATATAATAATATATAATATATATATATAATAAACCTACCTATGAGGTGTATATATATGATAGAGTTAGTATGATGATAGATATCAGGAGTTAGGGGTTTATATATATATATATTATTATATATTATATATAATTTGTATATATATATTAATAGTATTATTTATGGAGGTATTATGGATATGAGTGTATGATGATATACTATTGGTATAGGGTAATATAATATATATATTAATTATAGGTTTATAGTATAGGGTAAATAAATAACTAATTAATATAATAATATATATATAATATAATATAAATAAAATAATATATATTTTATTATTATATATTATATTAATAAATAAATACAATTTACCACAGATACTAACAAAACATTTTTTTTATTTTTTTAGGGGAAATAAATAATAATAAATAGTATATATATTAAATATATGTAAATATATTATTATAACGAGAGAGAATAGAGAGAAGATATAGACGAGAGAGAGAGAGAAAAAAGAGAGTAGAGAGAGAGAGAGAGAGGAGAGAGAGAGAGAGAAAGAGAGAGAGAGAGAGAGAGAGAGAGACGAGAGAGAAGAGAGCAAATCAGAAAAGAGAAAGAGAAAGAGAGGAGAGAGAGAGAGAGAGAGAGGAAGAGAGAGAAGAAGAGAGAGAGAGAAGGAGAGGAGAGAGAGAGAGAAGAGAGAGAAGAGAGAGAGAAAGAGACCAAGAGAAAAGAGAAAGAAAAGAGAAGAGAAACGAGAAAGAGAGAGAGAGGAGAGAAAGAGAGAAGAGAGAGAGAGAAGAGAGAGAGAGAAGAGACCTTCTGGAAGGAAAGGAAAAAAAATTTACATAAGAAAAGTTATAAGCAATACGTAGACAAATTGTTGGTTCAGAAAATCACCCCCTCTATCAATTTGTAATGGATTCTAATATAATCTTGACTTGCTTAAGAATTCGAAAGAAATAATTATTATTATAGAAAAAATCAACTGAAAAATAACACAATGATAAATACTAATAATTGGTTGATTAATAGAAATCTAACCAAAAATGATATTAAGAAGCTCCCAGATCTACTGGCAATCCCCGACATCCCTCCTCCCGAACTCTATATACCCCCCCTTTGTTATGGTTCTTGCTTTATTTTG
>JABUQX010043868.1:2500-15000 GCA_015478945.1 Trachelipus rathkii
CTATAATATATATATATAATATATATATAATATATACTATATATATATCGCATAGCGTCCGACAACCAGCCTCAGTCCAGCACTGAGCCGCCGCTGACGGACAAAAGACAGACACCCGGCGCAGCGAGGTATATATAATATATATTAATATAATTTATTATATATATTATAATATATACTATATAGATATTATATAACAATTATATATATTTAGATATATATACATAATATATATATATGCGCACCATTTTTTTTAAATCTTTTTTTTTTAAAAAAAAGGCCTTTTCTTTTTGCACATACAACTTAATTCAGCTCGTAAGCAGCATTTGTGCGCTTATTTTACACTGGATGGTAACAAACACCATAAGAAAGAGCTTGCCTCAATCATTTTTAAATCTGCTTCAAAAAAAAGCGGTTATCCCGCTTTCCGTTTTTTTTATAGAAAAGTAATTAGACTCTTAAAATTATTTTCGAATCGTGAGGAATTCATACACCAAAAACACATTTGCCCCCAAATCATTCTAAATCGCCGATGCCTCAAAATTTAAAATAAAATTGAAAAAATATGAAAATAGTGAAAAATTTATAGATGAGTTCTTTCCTATTTTTTATTTAAATTATAAAAAATCCTTGCATAGGTAATCTGTATATACATATATAAAAATATATAATATATTTAATATTTATATGTAGAATATATATATATATATATATATATATATATATATTTTATATAATATATATATATATATATAAATATTTCTTTGTAAATATATATATATATATATATATGTATATATCTATATTTATTATACTCTATAATTCTATATCTATTTACTATCTTACTCTACTATATCTTCATCTACTAATATCGCTCTCTCTTATAACTCACAAAAAAAAAAAAAAAAACAAAGGTACTAAAAAAGAACAAAAACACTCTATCAAAAAAAAACTCTCACACAATAAAAACCCAAAAAACAAAACAAAAAAAAAAAAACAAAAAAAAAAAAAAAACAAAAAAAACAAACAAAAAAAAAAAAAAAAAAAAAAAAAAAAAAAAAAAAAAAAAAAAAAAAAAAAAAAAAAAGAAAAAAAAAAAAAAAAAAAAAGGATATATATATAAATATATTATAATAAATATTATTATTTTTACTGATATATATATATACTATATATTATTATAATATTACGTATATATAATATATATATTAAAAATAATATAAACACAATGATTATAATTTACAATATTTTATATATATATATATATATTTATATATATATACTATATATATATTAATTATATAGTTATATAAATATATATATAATATTTTTCGATAGATATATATACAAAAATATATATATAAAATCATAATATATATAATTATATATATATATATATAAATATATAGTATATATATATTATTTTCATTTATATATATATATATTTATAATATAATATATATTTATCATACCATATATTATTTAAATGTTTAGATTAATATTATATAAAATATATCTGGGAATTTTTGTCCTCATCCGATTTTGATCGAGTAGAAGCATTTATTATCTAGTTTTGTTTAAATTTATTAAAGTTAAAAAAGCATGGCACACAAGGTTAATCTACTGGGGCCCACCCTTCCGTACGCCCCGACTCGTGAGTGCTGGTGAAATATTTTTTTAAAATATAAAAACCAGAATTTTTTAATTTTAATAAAACAGACTAATTGTATAATTAAGAATGCACAATCATTTAACTCAACTATTGACCATTGAGCGACTTCACGGCGACTCGAGTCACTCGATCAAAAAATGAGTCCTGGTCGAAGAAAGAGACCTTGTCATAAGATATATATATATATAATATATATATACGTATATATATATTATATTACTATATATATATACTATATTATATAATTTTCCCAAGCGATTAGAATAATATAAATCAGAAACTATAATAATAAATATGTATCTTACAAGTTTAGGATGAGTTTAAGCATAAGATGTGCTTGCGAGGATCGACGCTTGTAAAGAAGACAAAAATATACATGGAGTCGAGAGTCTCGTTCCACGAATTGACTGAATTTTTTTGTTTTTTTTTTCTTGCGATAGAAGATGAGAGAGAGTAAAAAAGAAAGTAAAATTAGTATTTACAGGTATTTGAGCTCATGTTTACATATCTGTGAACTATGTAGCAGAACGTAAATTTTTTCAACGCACTTACGTATCGAACCAAAAATGACAAACAGCGCGCATAGCGAATTTAGTTTAAACTTTTGATTATATACAGTTTTATATAACATTAATTTTTAAGTTGCTATAAAATAGAAGAAACAAGGAAGTGTTAAGTAAATTATAGCTGTAATTGTAGTTTGGTTAGGTTAAGTAAGGTTCAAGTTAAAAGGTTACGTTAGGTGTTACATAAAAAATTTAAAACTTTTTTTTAATCCTTAAAGGCGTGAAGCCTGCTTTTAATACAATTACAGTTTTATTGACTTTATCAATAAAAAAATGTAGTTCGGATCCATGCAATCGAATGATGGATAAAAACTCAGCTCACGGATTAGTGGACATGATCAACCTAACTTTAATTAAAATTATAAAGTTATCATACATTTTTAATTTCTGCTTCATCCTCTTACATTTGTTGCCATAATTAATTCGAATTGCAAGTTAAGATATTTATTTAATAAAATAATGACTAATAAATTTTTTTATTTGTATTCATATAAAATTTATTACTACGATATTCAAATAGAATTTGAAATGCAATTAATTTCGAATAATTAAATTATTAATAATTTAATATAAATTTTTCTATTTAGCATCAATGTTATTAATTTACAATTTAAAAAATAATTGAAATACAAATATTTAAATAGTAAAATTTTAGTGATTCAAATTCATAATTCACAATTAAAATTTTTATATGGCAAGGTATGGGAAATACAATTTAATAATTTAATAACAAAGATCACATACAAGTTTTTATATTATAAAGTCGAATATTTTACAATTTCAATATACCAATTAATTATAATAAAAAAAATTTCCCTAGTATCTGAAATGAGGCTACTAATTGCAACACTGTATCTTGTGTTTTTTGGAGACCGCAAAATAATAATAATAATTAATAATAATAATTAATAATATTAAAAATAATAGAAAACAAGCACAAATAATAATTAATCATTTTAAGAATAATACAGATACTTAAGAGAACAATAATAATAATCATCAATAATAATAATTAAATATAAGTAATAAATATTAATAATAATAATAATAATAATAATAATAATAAGAATAATAATAATAATAATAATAATATAATTAATAATAATAATAATTAATAATAATGATAATAATTATAATAATACATAATAATAATTAATAATTAATTAATAATAATAATAATTAAATAATATTAATAGAATAAAAATAATAATAATAATAATAAATAATTATAATTAATAATTTCTAGTTAATAACATGATAATATTAATAATATAATAATAATAATAATAATAGTAAATAATAATACATAATAATAATAATAATAATAATTAATAAATAATAATAATAATAATAATTAATAATAATTTAATAATAATAATTAATAATAATTAATAATAATAATAATAATAATAATAATAATAATAATAATAACAGTAGTCAATACAACCATTAACAAACATTCCAATCCTAATATTATTAAAAATCCTACAATAATAAATTAGATAATAACAATGTATTCTATAATAAAAATAATAATAATAATTAATAATAATATAATAATTAATAATAATAATATATAATAATAATAATAATATAATAATACATAATAATAGATAATAATAATAATAATAATAATAATGAATAATGAATAATAATAATAATTAATTATAATAATAATAATAATCAATAATAATAATTATAATGAATAATAAGGGATAACTAGTATGCACATCTCCACTAAGATTACAACCAGATATCCGAATCATAATAATATTTGAAATTTTAATTCAAAATTAGATAATACAACAATGGTTATCGGACTTTAATGATACTACATAGTTATAATAATAGATAAATAATAATTAATAATAATAAAAATTAATAATAATTAATAATAATAATAATAATAATAATAATAATAATGAATAATAAATAATTAATAATAATAATAATAATAATAAAAAATATAAATAACAAAGATAATAGGAAGCAATAAACTAATACTAATAATACTTAATACTCAAAAATAATATTTTAAACAACTAAATATTAATAATAAATAATAATAATAAAATAATAATAAATAATTTAATAATAATAATAATAATAAAAATAAAAAATAATAATAATATAATAATAATAAATAAAATATTAATAAAAAGATAAATAATAATAATTTAATAATAATAATAATAATATATAATAATAATAATAATAATAATAATAAATAATAATTAATAAATAATATTAATAACAATAAAATAATAATAATAATAATATAAAAATATAGATAATAATAATAATTAATAATAATTAATAAATTAATAATAATATAATAATAATAATAATAAATAATAATAATAATAATAATTAATAAAATAATAATAATAAGTAATTAATAATAATAATAATAAATAATAATAATAATAAAGTAATATTAAAATTTTGACGGAATCTATCCATAAGACGGATTTCAAACCCTCTCATAACACACACATTGATTGATGTTAACACCAAATTGGTGAGTGAGGATAACTACTGATAATAATAATAATAAATATAATAATAATAATTAATAATAATAATAATAATAATAAAATAATTAAATAATATAATAATAATAATAGATATAATTAAATAATAATTAATTAATAATAATAATAATAATAATAATAATAATAATAATAATAATAATAATAATAATAATAATAATAATAAGATATTAATAATAATAAAATAATAATAATAATAATACACTAATATAATAATAATAATAATAATAATAATAATAATAAATCTTAACTTAGGGTAAAACTCCAGGATTTTCAAACCAGAATCCCGGTCTCCATTATTTGAATATGATTAGATTGTTCCAGCAATAATACAAGCGAAAGTTGGTCCAACGAGACCTCCTGGAACCTCAAACTCGGCAATACCAGCTGGAAAAAGGTCTATATCCTCGACATCCCTTTATATATATAATATAATATTATATATATATATATAAATATATATATATATATATATATATATATATATATATATATATATATATATTATATAATATAATATATATATATAATATATATACTATATATATATATATGTTATAGTATATTATATATACTATATATATTATATATATATATATAATATATATATTATATATTAATATATAGTATATATATAAATATATATATTAATAATATACTATATACAGGTGCTATCTGCCTCAACACTTCCCACTGTTTAACGAACGAAATAGGGGGAACACAAATCTTGGAGGATATAATCTTTTGTACCGATTACAAGCGCTTTTTGTCTTAAATTAAGTTAACCGTTAAAGTTCTTACAATTTGCTAGGTAAAGAGTTTTAGAAAGGTGCAACGGGCGTTATGATGTGATATTGGTGTTATGTTCCGTAGATGTACGGAGTTGGCTCTACGGGAAACTCTGCAACGTAAAGTTGTAACCTATAGAACAGGGTATTGCTGTCTCTAATATTGGACACTGCTATTAGTTAGCTTGATAGGTACCCACCTTATCTATAGAGATAGGATGATTAATACTAGGAATATTGTTGATAGTATTCGAGCAATAATTTACTCGGAAAAAAACAGATACAAGCGAATAAGAATAATAATACAAGTAATAATGCGAATCATAATAATACTCCTAATAATTACTACATAACATATTAATGCCTTAATACCAATAATTATTTGATAAGTAATATATACTAGGATAATAGTAATTATAGCTCAAAAGGAACAGGAATTAATAATACAAAGAAAGTTAATAATAAGGAATAATATCCAATAAGTATAATAATAATAATAATAATAATAATAATAATAAAATAATAATAATAATAAAATAATAATAAATAATAATAAGAATTAATAATAATAATAATAATAATAATAATTAATAATAATAATAATAATAAATATATAATAATAATTGATAATAATCATTTAATAGTAATGATAATAAAAAGTAACAACAATAACAACAACAACAACAACAAACAAATAATAATAATAATATAATAATAAAATATTTTAATTAATCAATAATAATAATAATAATAATTTTAGTAATTAATAAAAAAAAACGATAAATAAAAATAATTGTAAAATACATAATAATATATTTTATATCAATAAAATAATAATAATAATTAATAATAATAAAAAATAATAATAATAATAATAATAATAATATAATAATAATAATAATTAATAATAATAATAATAATAATGAATAGATAATAATCAAATATAATATAATAATAATAATAATAATTAATAATTAATAAATAATAATATGATTTATAGTAATATGATAAAATAAATAATAATAATTAAGAAAATCAATAATAATAATGGTTGAAAATAATTTAAAAATAATAATTAATTAAGAATCACATAAATAATAGTTATTAAAATAATGATAATTAATAATTAATGAATAATATATAAATAATAATAATAATAATAATAATAACCACGATCTACGGAACATAAACACCAAAATTCACATCATACATCTTGCACCTTCCTAACTCATTTACCCACTAAAATGAGGAACTACAGGTAACTTTATTTAAGACCAAACCGCTGTGTTAATGTTACAAAGATAAATATTCTCAAATTTGTCCCCCCTATTTTCGTTAAAACACCCATATAAGATATATATATATATATATATATATATATATATATATATATATAATATATTTGTGTATTAAATATATAGTATAATAATATATATTATATAATATATTACTATTTATAATATATATATATAATATAATATATATATATATATATAATATACTATATATATATATTCATATAATATATATATAATAATATATATAGATATAATATATATATATATATATTATATATGAATATATATATTATATATATACTATATTATATATATATATATATAATATATATTATATATATAATATATATATACTATTATATTATATATATATAATATATTATATATATATATATATATATACTATAGTATATTATATATAATATATAATATATATATATAGAAATATATATATATATATATATGGAACAATTTGTGTATTAACTATATAATTTCTTCTAATTTTTACAGTTGTATTTTGTGGTAATTTTAGTAATAGTTTTGTCCCTGGTATTTCTTATTTTTAATTTATGGCTTTTTCCCTTTAAAAGCACTCTGTTGGTGCTATTGTAGGTTTATATGTGATTTAGTCTGTTTCTTTTCAACGTGGACATCTACTAGGAGGATTATATATTAGAACTATTAAAAACATCCCGAATTTTTTAATCTTTATTTTTAACAATCTTCTGTATATCTAAAAGGTAAACAAAGATTATGTTCATTAAGTAAATATATTTATGCTTACTTTGTAGCTGTTATTTACAAATAAAACCAGGAGAAACTCTGAACTATCAGTGAAAAGTTTTGTAAACTTAAATTAATAGTTGAACTCTTGATGTATTGAAATAGGCGGAAGCAATGTTTGTTAGTGTATTTATGTAATGGGTATTTGCTGAAACGAGAATTAAAACCATGTGATGGGAGGATACTAATATAAAATTGCCTTAAAATAAGTCTGGTGTGAAAATAAATCTAGTTTGCAAGCAATCTCCAAAATATAATAATATAATATAATATAATAATTCAATCTAATATAATAATTCTATCTAATATAATAATTCTATCTATATTTCAGATTAAATTTTTTTCTCTTTAAAATTGTGTCAATAAAAAATTAGCTTTATTTTATTAGCATAGAAAAATATTTAAAAGCCTTACTCATATAAATATTTAAATTTGTCAACGACTGAAGAGGGCATATAACTATACAAATCATCAAAGGTTACAATGATGGGTTTTTGTTGTTTATTAGCACACCTATTGAACCAATTAATATAACCAGGAATCCCGTGGTCCCTTCCTCTCTGTTAATGATAAAAGATAAATTTTATTGAGATTAGATTAAAAATAATCAAGTATGGGGCTATACCAACATTTTCAACTCTGTGTACTTTTAATTTTAAACAAATCATTAATTTTGAAATTTTAATATATCAGATCAATGAAAAATAAGTAATAATTCAAATTCTAAATGTAAGTAACAATATGTTTAAATTAATAAATAAAATTTAAATAGTAAAATTAAAATTAAAAAGAATTTTTAAATTACAAAAAATTATTAAAAATTAATAAATGTTTAAATAAATTAATAAATAAGAGATGCTGCCTAAAAGTCCGCTAAATTTGAACAGCCTACGTAAACCGTATGCCCTTTTGCCGCTAGATGTTAACGAGGAGTATGCTCTGTGAATCAGTGTGTCAATAGCCACGCAACTGAAAGGAGGACTTTTTTAGACATTGTATGTGATAGTTTCAATGATTTGACGTTTTTTTTTCTCTAACAGATGTGAAAGTTTTTAATGAGCAAAAAATTTGCATTAAATTTTTTTTTAAACAAAAAAAAAACTACGTAGAAACCTATCATATGCTACAGGAAACATTTGCAGATAATGCCAAGAGCAAAAGCAAAACCTACTTATGGCACAAACGTTTCAAGGACGGCAAGCAGCTGTCGATGACGAGCATTCCGAAAGACCATCAGCAAAGACAACGAAGTGAAACATTAGTTACAGTTTGCCAGGCTATCCTTGCATATCCTAAGACTAAGCAGTAGTCGTCGCAGTGGAAGTCGCCAAATTCATATTGATTGCAAAGGGAGAGTCAAGTTTGCAGCATTGTCAAGTCTACGTTGATCTGTTTTTTCCGACATTCAAGGGACTGTCTGCAAGGAATTCTTATTATCTCCTGGTCAGCCCATCAATATCAAGTTTCACTGTAAGGTTTTGAAATGTCTGATGAAAGGCATTCGGATCAAACGTCCAGACAAATGGATGAACAACAATTGGTTTATCCACCATGACAATACGCCCATTCACTCACCAATCGTTGACTAACAATTTTTGACTTCCGAAAACATTACAATGATTCCACACACACACTCACACACACACATAGACACACCTACACACACACACACACACACACACACACACACACACACACACACACACACAGACACCTACACACAGACACCCTACACACAGACACACACACACGCACACTATTCGCCTGTCCTCTCCTCAGGTGACTCTTCACTATTCCCAAAAATGAAATTGCGAATGGAAGGGAGTTATTTTAACACGAGGCGGAAGGTTCTCAAGGCACTCACACTTGAGAACTTCCAGGGATGATCGGAATACTTCGATAGAGACTCTGGAAACTATAAGGTATGGTTTGCAACATTTGTTTTACAATCCAATTCCTCGAACTTTTAGGTAGCATCTCGTAAAAATTAAATTCAAAATAATATTGGCAATAATAAAATATATACCGTACATTTTCATTCTAATAAATTTAATAAAAATTTAACTCAGGTGAATTAAGAAAATAGACGGTAATAATAATAATAATAATAATAATAATAATAATAATAATAATAATAATAATAATAATAATAATAATAATAATAATAATAATAATAATAATAATAATAATAATAATAATAATAATAATAATAATAATAATAATAATAATAATAATTATAATAATAATAATAATAATAATAATAATAATAATAATAATAATAATAATAATAATAATAATAATAATAATCAGAAACCTTAATATTTCGGGCGTGAAGATCAGACCCAAACGTAAATGGTGGCAAGGCGAGTAATTTATTAACAAGAGCATCAACCATAATATGGTCCATTGGTTCTGCATCCTGAATTATTACATTTCTAAGAAAATGCGACGGGTGAGAATGTGGATTCAGAGTTACGAAATGATTCTCAAACACTTCAGCCAATTTTATGGTTCCCGTGTTTAAATGGAACTCATTTGGAACCAGACTGTGGCCGAACCTATTATAAAGAAATTATTAATTTCAATTAATTAACCTCTTATTACTAAGGAAAAAGAATTACAAAAACAACGTCACCAAATACTACTACTACTACTACTACTACTACTACTACTACTACTACTACTACTACTACTACTACTACTACTAATAATAAATATAAATCAATTTCAAGGAATTATTATTATTATTATTATTATTATTATTATTATTATTATTATTATTATTATTATTATTATTATTATTATTATTATTATTATTATTATTATTATTATTATTATTATTATTATTATTACTATTATTATTAATCAGAGTTGTTATTGCATGACAAGGATACATATTCATTACTTTATGAAAATCCTCTCAATTCCCAGACCTATGTATTTAAAAATCATGTTAAAAAACTACCTCCACCATTGATATATAAAGATGTTCCAATATCAAATCCTTCATTGCCATATATTTACGGAAGTAGTATACATGAGATTTGGAACTACAGCTAGCAACCACAACATCGCAAAATGACAGCTTTACCAAACTTAATAAGTGGCTCACTAAACTCCTAATTCTCTACCCTATGTTATAAGGTACGGGAAATCGTGTATATTAGAAGGTGCGAGAATGCTTCCTTGTATGAGTTAGCCCCGCCACCCCTTTTCTAGCACTTCTAGCACGGTATATCCTACGTCATAGAATACACCAAATATTGGTGTCTATCCCTATGTTATAAGGTATGAGGATTCAATTGTTGTATATTAGAATGTACTAGGATGCTTCCTTCTACGAGTTAGCCACCATCCCCCTTTTCTAGCACTTTCTAGCATGCCATATCCTACGTCATAGAATACACCAAATATTGGTGTCTATCCCTATGTTATAAGGTATGAGGATTCAAATGGTGTATATTAGAATATGCTAGGTTGGTTCCTTCTACGAGTTAGTACCCCACCCCCTTTTCTAACACTTCTAGTGTGATGTATCGAATGTGACGGAATATACCCGATATTGGTATCGATTAATACATAATCGACACTGCTGAATCGATTCCTGTGGTTTACGACGGAATCGATTCA
This sequence comes from Trachelipus rathkii, assembly GCA_015478945.1. Lineage (NCBI taxonomy): Eukaryota > Metazoa > Arthropoda > Malacostraca > Isopoda > Trachelipodidae > Trachelipus > Trachelipus rathkii. The sequence continues at coordinate 13,790 of JABUQX010043868.1, forward strand.
CTCCTAACAAGAGTTAGTATTAGATATTACCCTACCCCCCTTTTCTAATGCACATGTTCAACATTTTGTTTGTTCAACGTTTCAACCGTTGCGGTTTTAGAACGCACCAACATGCGTTTTTCGTAGAGGGCTTACCCTTCGTCAAAAACCTATCATGACGGGTGTCAAACAGGGGTAGAATGTGATTCCCGTAGTTACTTCCCCGAACGCCAGAGTCCCCATGGCTCGCGGCATTTATTTGGTTTCAAATGACACCAAATGTCATACCTTAGCAAAAGAGGTGTTAGAGACATCGTATCCTCTTCAAACTTGGCATGCGTTCTTTATATGTGGCAACATCGTTGCATACAATGTTTCAAGCCGTTACGTCTAAGGGGGAAGGCGTCTAAAACCTAAAATGGACTTAGAAAGCTGAAATTTGGTGAGTGTATAGAAGAGAATAAATGAAATAGAATGGCTATGTTAAATTAATTGGCGAACCATATGGGCCGGAGCCGGAGCTGGTGGTTGCGGTGCCAGATTGGAATTCTGGCTCCAACCACATATTAGGACAAATGAGGTGTCTACATCTATGTTTTCAATGGTGTAGAACTCATTTTTGAGGGTTTCAGTTGGCCCAGCTGGTTCTAGCTTCTAGCACGACATGTCCTACATCCTAGAATACACCCAATATTAGTGTCTACCCCAATGTTATAAGGTACGTGGAGTCGATTGGTGTATATTAGAAGGTGTTAGGATGCTTCCTTCCATGAGTTAGTACCCAACCCCTTTTCTAGCACTTCTAGCAATGATATGTCCTACGTCATAGAATACACCTAATATTAGTGTCTACCCCTATGTTTTGAGGTATGATGATTCGATTGGTGTATATTAGAAGTTGTTAGGATGGTTCCTTCCTTCTAAGTGAGTTAGCAAATTCCCAACAATCCCCCTTTTCTAGTGCAAGTATTCAACTTTGTTATTTTTCGAGCTAGAGAGTTGAACTTGGTGTCTACCCCTATGTTTCGAGGTATGCCGAGTTGATTTCTGGCATTACCGAGTGGATCTGAGCATCCCTTAGGGCCTTTGCACCGGTGCTGCGGTGCTCATATATATTTTTTGGTTTTTTAAAGGCTTTCTGGTTAAGATATTCTCTTCAAACTGGCTACCGTGGTTGATGAAGGTGCCGCCTGCCTGGGCCCGAGGTTTCCCGCCGCCGCGTCCAAGGAGGG
>JABUQX010043868.1:20000-25000 GCA_015478945.1 Trachelipus rathkii
AAAACACAAAAATTTTTTTCATCAAAAGACAATGTTTTTCAAAAAAAAAAATGTTTTTCATCAAAAGACAATGTTTTTCAAAAAACATTTAATACATGAAAAATATAAATCTTATCCTTCAACATTAAAATTTAACTTTAACTTTAACTTTGGTAATGAAACAGGTTTTCTATAAATAAAATGGCTCAGTCTGAAATCAAAAAAAATGTAAGACTGTGCGTAGACGACCTCTAACTAAAAATACTCTTCTTCTTTCTCCTTCTTCTTCTTCTTCTTCTTCTTCTTCTTCTTCTTCTTCTTCTTCTTCTTCTTCTTCTTCTTCTTCTTCTTCTTCTTCTTCTTCTTCTTCTTCTTCTTCTTCTTCTTCTTCTTCTTCTTCTTCTTCTTTCTTCTTCTTCTTCCTCCTCCTCCTCCTTCATCTTCTTTTTTCAGTTTTTCCAGTTTTTCTTCTTTTTTCCTTCTCAAGAGGGCTCAAACTCATTTTGGGGGTTATGAAACCCTAAAATTCGGAATCTATGTCCTTTGAAACATATATAAACACATATCAATTGACTCAATATGCAGCTGGAGCCAGAATTCCAGTCTGACTCCGCAATCACAAAACTCCGGCTCCGGCTTCGGCTCATGTGTTCCGGCGCATAAATTCATTACTCTATTTCTCATTTATTCTCTTCTATTCACTCACCAGATTTTAACCTTTCTAAGTCTTTTTTTCCTGGTTTGGGGGCCTAACCCCTTCCCCTCCTTGGACGCGGTGGCGGGAAACCTCGGGCCCAGGCAGCCGGCACCTTCAACAACCATGGTAGCCAGTTTGAAGAGAATATCTTAACTTGAAAGCTTTTAAAAACCAAAAAATATATATGAGCACCGCAGCACCGGTGCAAAAGACCTTAAGGAAAGCTCTGATCCACTCGGTAATGCCAGAAATCAACTCGGCATACCTCGAAACATAGGGGTAGACACCAAGTTCAACTCTCTAGCTCGAAAAATAACAAAGTTGAATACTTGCACTAGAAAAAAGGGGGGTAGGGGTACTAACTCATAGAAGGAAGGAACCATCCTAACAACTTCTAATATACACCAATCGAATCATCATACCTCAAAACATAGGGGTAGACACTAATATTAGGTGTATTCTATGACGTAGGACATGTCATTGCTAGAAGTGCTAGAAAAGGGTTGGGTACTAACTCATAGAAGGAAGCATCATAACACCTTCTAATATACACCAATCGACTCACCGTACCTTATAACATTGGGGTAGACACTAATATTGGGTGTATTCTAGGATGTAGGACATGTCGTGCTAGAAGTTAGAACCAGCTGGGCCATCTGAAACCCTCAAAAATGAGTTCTACATCATTCAAAACATACATGTAGACACCTCATTTGTCCTAATATGTGGTTGGAGCCAGAATTCAAATCTGGCACCGAAACCACCAGCTCCGGCTCTGACCCATGTGGTTCGCCAATTAATTTAACATAACTATTCTATTTCATTTATTATCTTCTATACACTCACCAAATTTCAGCTTTCTAAGTCCATTTTTAGGTTTTGGGGCGGGGCCCCCACCCCCTTAGACGTAACGGCTTGAAACATTGGAGGCAACGATGTTGCCACATATAAAGAACGCATGCCAAGTTTGAAGAGGATACGATGTCTCTAACACCTCTTTTGCTAAGGTATGACATTTGGTGTCATTTGAAACCAAATAAATGACCCCCCGCTGGGGCCATGGGGACTCTGACGTTCGGGAAAGTAACTACGGGAATCTCATTTTTGAGACATTCTACCCCTGTTTGACACCCGTCATGATAGGTTTTTGACGAAGGGTAAGCCCTCTACGAAAAACGCATGTTGGTGCGTTCTAAAACCGCAACGGTTGAAACGTCGCGCTTGGCAATAGCGGCAATCGACTCGGCATACCTCAAAACATACTAGGCAACACCGAGCTCGGCTTCATAGCTCCAGAAACAAAAATGTTGAACAGGTGCATTAGAAAAAGGGGGTAGGGTAACTCTTGTTAGGAGTGAATCGATTCCGTCGTAAACCACAGGAATCGATTCAGCAGTGTCGATTATGTATTAATCGATACCAATATCGGGTATATTCCGTCACATACGATATATCGCACTAGAAGTGTTAGAAAAGGGGGTGGGGTACTAACTTGTAGAAGGAACCAACCTAGCACATTCTAATATACACCATTCGAATCCTCATATCTTATAACATAGGGATAGACACCAATATTTGGTGTATTCTATGACGTAGGATATGGCATGCTAGAAAATGCTAGAAAAGGGGGTGGGGTACTAACTCGTAGAAGGAAGCATCCTAGCACATTCTAATATACACCAATCGAATCCTCATACCTTATAACATAGGAATAGACACCAATATTAGGTGTATTCTATGACGTAGGATATGTCGTGCTAGAAAGTGCTAGAAAAGGGGGGCGGGGGCTAACTCATACAAGGAAGCATTCTAGCACCTTCTAATACACACTATTCGACTCCCCGTACCTTATAACATAGGGGTAGACAATAATATTGGGTGTATTCCAGAATATAGGTCGGCACGTGCTAGAAGCTAGAAACAGCTGTGTATCTGCGGTTTTGCTGTTTCTAGCTGTAGTTCCAAATCTCATGTATACTACTTACGGGATACCCAAATTACTTAAAGAAAATTGTCCTTTAAGACCAATTATATCATGTTAAAATGATAACTTTACCAAGCTTAATAAATGGCTCACTAAACTCCTAATTTCTTTACTTGGAAATATTTCGAACTCCCATATTAAAAATTCGCAACAATTTAAACAAAAATTCGGCAACCATCTTCCCACCTACCATTCTCTGATTAGTTTCGATGTAGTTATTATTTTCACCAATGTCCCCCTCCCCCATATTTTAGATTTTCTACCATTACACCTCGACAATATCGATCTTCCTATTTCCTCAAATAATTTCATAACCCTGATAAATATATGTATGAAACAAAACATATTTTCTTTTAATAACCAATATTACAAGCAAATCTTTGGAACCAGCATGGGAAATAGTTTGAGTCCTGTCATCGCTTGTCTCTACCTTGAATTTTATGAAATCCGCCTTCTTCCCTCAATTCCTATATACACACAAATACATTCTTGGTTCCGTTATGTAGACGATATACTGGCTATCATTTCTAATAATTTTCCGATCCAATCCTTCATTGATGACTTGAATAGTTTAGTCCCACCAATTAATTTTACTTTCGAGACCCCTAATAATGGAAAAATTTCCTTTTTAGACTTACAAATTAAAAACACAATAACCTATTAACGCTTAATATCTTCAGAAAACCAACTTTTTGCAACCAATATCTGCATTCATTTTCCTATCATCCACAATATATCAAACATAAGATTATATATAATACTTTTTTACGTTCCATTAAATTTACAGATCCCCTATATTATAGAAATGAAATCAACACAATCTATCATCAATTTCTCTCTCTTGGATATACCCTACATACCATAACAAAACAAAGTAATAAAGCTAAGAACGAATTTTTCAATAACATTCCTAATACTCCCAATATTCATCCAACCTCAACAAAAATAATCCCGTTTTCATATTCTTTATTCAAACTTAAATTTACTATTGCAAAGTTATTCAATATTTATATAATTTTCAATTTTCCTGACACTTTGCAACGTAACCTTGTTTATAATAATAAAAACAAATCTGAACCGTCGGGGGGGGGGATGTACTGCGTTTCGTGCGTCCTTTGCAGCAGATTTTATATAGGGGAAACTTTAAAAACACTACCTTTTCGACTTAATCAACATAGCAATGATATTAAAAGATGCAGTCATAGCAATGCATTATACCGCCATATAAACAAAGATCACAATATTAATTTGAAAGATTCCATCTTCATTTTCACCTCTAAATCAAAAGAACTTAATAGACCTATAAGTTTGTTTCTTAATAATATTATTCCTAACTACAATATACTTCATCAGGATTTTTGACTTTGACAAACCCACCATTAAATTTATTAAATCAACGTTAAATAGAAAAATGCTCTCTCATCGTACGCCAGCCAAGATCCTCCAACACATTGAACCCTAGAAATAATACATTTTAGTTGATGCTCTTGATTGTTCCTTGCACTTTGAACTTGTCGTACTTGCTTCTCATTTAGTCCTCAAAATTTTGAAAAATAAATCATTCTTGATTCTTCTTCTTGCCTTGAAGAGGCCAACATGTATTGTTGGACGAAACGTTAGCTCTGTCGTTTTAACTTAGTTTATGTATTTTAAATATCCCCCTTTAATTAAATATAGTGGTTTTAAATTATTTATCATATAATCTATATATATATATATATATATATATATATATATATATATATATATTAATATTATACAAATTATTAATATAACTTGACGTAAATATATGGCATATATATATATTATATACTATATATATATTATATATATATATATATATTATTAGTTATATTATTATTATTATTATTATTATTATTATTGGTTATTATTACATATTATTATTATTATATTTATTTATACATATTATTATTATATATATATTATTATTATTACATATTATTATTATTATTATTATATATACATATATTATATTATTATTATTATTATTATTATTATATATTATTATTATTATTATTATTAACTATATATATATATATTATATTATTATATATATATTATTGTTATTATTATTATTATTATTATATATATATTTATTATTACATATTAATATTATTATTATATTATTATTATATTATTATATTATATATTATTATTATATTATTATTACATATATATATAGTTATTTATATTATGGATATGAGTATATATATATATTTATATATATATTATTATATATATATACATATATATATATTATTATTATATATTACATATATATACATACGGTATATGATAATATATATATATATATATATA
>JABUQX010043868.1:32500-37500 GCA_015478945.1 Trachelipus rathkii
ATATATATATATATATATATATATATATGTTATTATTATATATATATATATTATTACATATATTATTATTGTTATTATATATATTATTATATTATTATATTATATATAAATATCATATATATATATTATATATATATATATTAATATTATATTATATATATATATATATATATATATATATATTATATATATAGTTATTATTATTACATATATATATATATATATATATAGTATATATATGTATTATTATTATTAAGAAAGAAGATATATATTATTATTATTATATTTATATATAGAGATATATATAGGTATATATATATTATTATTATTATATAATATATATATATATTATATATATATATATATATATATATATAGATATATAAGATATATATATATTAGCTATATATTATATATATAGTATATATATATATATATATATATATATATATATATATATATATTTTATATTTATTATATATATATATATATATATATATATATATATATATAAAGTATATATATATATATATATCTATAAATATATATATATATATATATATATATATATTATATAAATGTAAAAAATTAACCAGTTTCTTTGCTTGAAATAAAATTTTAATGCCAATTAAAATTATTAATTGAAATGTATGTAATTGAGCAATTATTCTTTTGGATTTTTGTATCAGAAGATTCAATATAACTTATGAAACTTTACTTGTTTTTTATAAAATACTCGATTTTTATAAAATACTCACATTCCTTTCAATCAGATATCCTTTTACTTTCTTAATCCACTTTTTCTTTGGTCTCTTAACTGGTCGATTCTCACCACACTCGTCACTATACATTCGTTTAACCAACCTACTATCATCCACCCTTTTCACATGACCAAACCATTCTATATGCTCTCGTTTATTCCCTCATTCACGCCCTTCTTCACACCACACAACTTCATAACACTTTCATTCATCTTTTAATCAATTCTTCTCACACTGAACACGCCCCTAAGATTGTGCACCTAAACACATTGTACCTTAGATCTATACCTCTGATTCCACACCAAAGTTTCACTACTATACTTTAACACGAGTAGTAACATACCCGCATGCAAAACCCTAGCGTACTCAAGACTTAGTCCCTTTACATCCACAAAAGATTTAATTGTACCAGCCATTTTCCTACCATTCACAACTATCCTACTATATATACTCTACATCATTCATTTCCTTTTTATCCAACATATATCCCAAATATTTAAACCAAGATAATTGTTCCTATTACTCACCATCTAACATAATTTCACACCACGGAATATCTTCACTCATTACCGTAACCTTACTCTTTTCTACATTTACTTTCAAACCCCTCCTTTTACACACCTTACCAAACCCCTCTACCAATCCTCTCAAACTCTCTTCTGATTCGCAACACAAAACCCAAGTCATACGTTTGTAATAAGAAGGGCACTCTCCACACTTTCTTTCATACTCCATCAATCTAACACCTTCCCTTGCAACAACTACCTTTAATTCTTACGCAACCCCACCCAAATACAAATTAAATAAAAAAGGAGACATTACACATCCCTGCCTCACTCCGATTTTAATATTAAACCAATCACTTTCAAGTCCATTTATTCTTACTCACGCTTCACTATCACCATATACACTTTTGATTCCATTCAGAAGACTACCACTAACACCATATATCACTAACAACTTCCACAGATCTTCCCTATTAATCCTGTCATACGCCTGTTGCAAACCTAAAACTTAAATACAATTTATTCTTCTTCCCTCTCATTTTCTCAATCATTTGTTTCAATGTAAAAATTTGATCCACACCTCCTCTATTACTTCCAAATGCACCTTGTTCTTCGCCAATCAGTCCCCAGTCACTCGATGCACTTTTTTTTATGCATAGTTATGGATATAGTAATATATATATATATATTATAAAGATATATATAGAGAGAGAGATATAGATATATATAGGTGTTATATATTCATGATGTATATATATATATATATATATATATATATATATATATATATATATATATATATGCTATTATTAAGTTATTATTATATATATATATATGGTACATATATATATATATATACATATATGGACATTTATAAGTGGTTGACCGTTAATATCATTAGGTTAGGTTAATTTAGGCTAAGTTTGGTTTGGTTAGGTTAGGTTAGGTTAAGGTTAGGTTAGGTTTGGTTAAGTTAGGTTAGGTTACCCAAAAATTTAATGTATTTACCTTAAAATTATTAAAATAACGATACATTAATTATTGACTTTCGCTCCTGGAGTCAACCACTTATAAATATCCTATATATATTATATATATATATATATATATATATATATATATATATATATATATATTATATATATATATATATTATTTATATATATATATATATATATATATATATATATATATATATATATATTGGGAAAAGCTTAACATCTATTCAATTCGTTAGGTAATCTTAATTTTAGCTGTCATCATGACTTCAGAGAGGGTCCGGCCTCGTTTTGACTCCATCATTTTAAAAATATGCATCTCCGGCTTCATCCAAAACCTTGCAACTCTGCGGCTGCAGTTCCCTTCCGCAGTTCCGCATCACTTGCTGTTATATCTGTTTATTTTATTCGCCAATAAATTATGGCATAAAAATGTCAAATATAAGAAGTTAAGAATGAAAAGTATTACCTCCATCTTCAGGGGTGAATAAACAATCGTGGTCTGTAAGTTGTCCCCATTGCATAACCATCAGTGTGATTCCATCTCTGTTTCCCGCAGGCAAAACAGCATTTATGGTTGAACTCACATTACGAGGCTTTGGACAAGATGGACATCGGAAGTCGTGTCCTGAGATTTAATATAAAAAGAAAAAATTTAATGTGTTTATTTTTACAATATAAATATTAAAATAAATTTTTAAAATTTAATGTCTTCTTAATTTTTTTTTTTAACCTAGGTGTCTTTGAATAGAAACTGAAAATTTAGTGATAATTCACTAAATATTTTAAAGAATTTGATGAAAATAAACAAAAGAAAGATTTTGGAAATTTAAGAAATTCAGAATTTCCAAAATAGCATTTGTAATATATTATAAATTAGTAATATTTGGACGACGATGTCAACGTTTTCCGCATAAGTATCTGCATGCAAATATATATAAATAATACCGTTCCAAAAGGGTAATAAAATAGATAATGACGGATGGTACTTCTGAATCAATGGCGTGAAAATGCGCAGATTCAGATAAAAAAATTATTTTGTTCCCCATCTCATTATTATTATTATTATTATTATTATTATTATTATTATTATTATTATTATTATTATTATTATTATTATTATTATTATTATTATTATTATTATTATTATTATTGTTTTATTATTATTATTATTTAGTTATATATTATTATTATTTCATTATGGTAATTCATTTCCAATAACTGCCTCTAGAACAGATTTTTGAATAAAAATCACAGTATAGACTCTAATAAAAAATCATTATAGTAATTGAGAATAAGAAGGTGGATTAAATTTCTTGAAGGTCTGTTTAGGAAAATATCTTAATAAATTCAGTCACCAAAGTATGTAAAAAATAGTAGTTTTTTTCGATATTACGAAATTAATTTTTTTTCTTTTGTTAATATATTCACAGAGATCTTGCCTAAAACAATATAATGATATGAATCATTGTGACAACGAAAATTTCGGCAGTTCTTCTTAAGCGAAAAGGTTTTATCTGATGCTACGTGAAAGTTTAAAATTTCCCATAGACTTTCTTATGATAAAATAGTGGGCTTCGTGCTCGTTTTAGGGCCAATCTTAGTTAAAGTAATGATAAGATTTGTTAAATTACGACATGGATTTTCGCTGTATATAAAGAAAAATATCTCATATCAACCTGAACTTAGAGGGCCCTGAAATGAGACCTAAACCTGGACGTACAATATTGAAGTCTATGTGATTTTTAACAACTTGAGATGCTGAAACTTTTTTTCCTAAAGAGAGCGACAAATAATTTTTTTTTATTCTTCATTACTATTTTTTTAGAGTCTATGCTGTGATTTTTATAAAAATCTGTTTAGAGGCAGTTATTGGAAATAATTACCTATTATTTTATTATACACTGTACATGAAATCTAGTCACAGATACTAAATAATTACCTATTATTAATTATTATTATTATTATTATTATTATTATTAGTAGTAGTAGTAGTAGTAGTAGTAGTAGTAGTAGTAGTAGTAGTAGTAGTAGTAGTGATGATATAAGTAACAGAGTATAAACAGATGGTACTTATATTATTCGAAAATTACTATTGATGTAAAGAAATGGAAACCAACCTGGAGGATCTCTTTGAATGCGCCTAATAAAAGGAATATTTGAAGCTCCCCAGTAGGGATTCCCCAGGTTGTTGCAAATACCTCTAGCAGTTCTATATATTGATACATTGGGAATAGTAGAACAAACTATATCAGGAGGGCATGATTCATCTTCTCTTTTTACCCTACTTTCTATAATTTCGACATTTTTCAACTTCTCTCTATTTGCGGAAGAGGTAAACTTCAGACTTGGAGAATCAGAAATAGAAGAGGCAGTGAATGTTATCAGGAAGATCAGGCATATTCTGTTAATATATATATATATATATATATATATAATATATATATATATATATATATATATATATATATATATATATATTATATATATATATATAATTATAGCTTGAAGGTATTAGATAGTCTTCTGATTAAAAGAATTTCTTCGTTCATTTTTTTTATTTAATCTTTTCCAATTTGAGAATAAAGAAAGAATGAATAATTAATTTCACCTATCCAACGATTTAAATTTTTTAAATTTATGTTAAACCAAAAATATTGTTTTAACAATAAAAATGGTTTAAAAATTGCAGTATACTATAAAATTGTGGGTTTTTAAAGGATTCCCCAAGGAAA
>JABUQX010043869.1:0-2500 GCA_015478945.1 Trachelipus rathkii
GAGATTATATATATATAGTATATAATGAAATAAAGGAACGCAGATATATACTATATATAATATTATAAAATAAATAATATATATAGTAATATAATATATATTATATATATATGATAAAGTATATATATAAAGAATATATAGTATATAATAGATAGATATAATAATTATATATATATTATATAGTATAGTAACATGATATAATATATATATATATAATATATAATAATGATTAATAAAATTATAATGATATAATTATGAGTATATTAATATATATAACTAGATATATAGTATGTTATTATATATATATATATAATAATAATATTATATATATTATATATTTTAAGGAGTAACTTACAAATACTATAGAATATTAAAATAATGGCAACCTTATATATATTATATCTATATATATATATTATATAATATATATATATATACTATAATATTAATATATAATAATATAATAAAATATTATATCTAATTGTATGCAATGAATATAAAGACAAAAGGAATGATATAAATATTATATAGTAAAAATTAATAATCATCTGGCATAAAGCAATATCCGACCTTTAGCAAAAGAGAACTAAAAGTAGTTTATTAAAAGTTTTGCAAATTTATTTCTCCCTGTCCCTATGTTATTATTTCGCCTTTCAAATCTGTATGTTACACACCTTGGGTGACCAACCGACCTAGTCCTTCCATTAATGGGTAACAATATTCCAAGTGCTTGAAATGACATTAATTCTCCGGCGTGCTGCTCCGTACAGTACAATAGAGCCAGAAGCTCTTTAAAAACAATTTTTCATTCAAACTATAGAGATAAGTGTAGAAAAGAATAAAAGAAACGAAGTATTGTTGGCTAAGTCACAGAATATGAAGTAAGCGAGGATTGTTATGTAGCTCATATAATAAGCAACAGAAGTTGAACCTAATTGTAGCTGCATATATAATACACGGTAGTTTGACATGGATTTTTTAGGTAGATAGAATCTGAGAACAGAGGTGCGGTAGTGCGAAGTCGAACAGTTGTAGCGAGTTCGGTCAGATCACAGAAATATATCCTTAGTGTAGATGGAGATGGAGTCGGAAAATTTATAAATATAATTATTACAGTTATTATTATTATTTTATTATTATTATTTATTATTATTATTATTATTATTATGTTTATTATAATATTTTATATATTATAATTATATTCATTATTATATTATTATTATTGATTAATGTACAATTATTAATTTTATTATTGGAAACAAAGTATTTAAACTGTTAATATTTAATTAAAAGGCTGTTATTATAATAAAAATAAAAATAGATTTGTTAAAATTTGAGGGACATATTAATCCACAAGAAAAACTGAAATGGATTGGTCTTTTTCTTACTAAATTGAAAATGTTTCTAATTTATATTCTCAGAAAGCAAGTCAAAAAAATAGTTGAAACAGATAAAAATGCTTTTATTGTAACTCTGTAAGCACTAAGCTGAGACAGAAATCAAAATTTTGAATTAGACTGCTGGAGTCGGAGGTCGGACTTTATTGAAAATTTTCTGTTTGAAGTGAAGTCGGAGTCGGCGAAATGAATTTTGTTTAAAGTGGATAGTCGGAGGTCGAAAATTTTGTATTAAAGTAGTAGTCGGAGTGTGGAGGGTCGAAAATTCCAAATTTTGAGCATTAAGGGAGTGGAGTTCGAAGGTCGAAAAATTTTATTTTACGGACTACCGCAGCCCTGATTAACTCAGCATGCCAAAATCTTAAATTGAAATTTTGACAACTATAATAATAAGAAAACATAAGCAGCAAATTAGCTAAGGAATTCCTGTGCTTTTTCTCACTAATCACTGGTTCTTTCAGCAATTTTTCACACACAAAGCAAAAAGGTTTTATAAATAAGTTCAAGGTTAATGCATATTTTCTATTATTAGAAATAAGACTTTGACAGAATAGGTTTGAACGTTTTCAACAGAAATAGAACTAGTTTACTATGATACGATTGTACTAGGTATTTTTTTTTCGTACAACTTCAAACTATTAATTCATAACGCAAAAAACTTACTGTATAAAGATAGTTCTTAAATCATTACGACTATCAACAATGAAGATACGGAACTAGTTTCTGATGAAAAGAAAATAAGAATTGCAAATAAGTAATGTGGTTAAAAACGGATTAATCATTAGGTAGGTGCTGACAATGACGTAGAAAAATATAATGCTTCCTGATTCTTATCTGTTTCCAGATTGAACCATCATCATTATTTCTTTGTTTTTTTCGTACTAAGTTTATAGAGCCCTAAATATTGAAACAGTCTCCTTAGGCTATTTTCTCCATGTCCTTGTATACGCTTCTATATAAGGGACAGCGCATGGGTGATTTGGAAGAATGGATTCCGTGTACGCTGCTATTCCTTGCTAAGTCGTCGGGCAAGAACTTAACTTCTTCATAAGAGAATATTTGTAAATATAATGAATGCTGGGTGTAAAAACTTTAATGCATGC
>JABUQX010043869.1:7500-37216 GCA_015478945.1 Trachelipus rathkii
TAACGAATACTTCTAAATTGTGCTTTAAAAACTAACATAAATCGATTACATATCTCAATAAAAGACACACCCCACAAACACTATCAGTATTTAAGACAACTAACAAGATATCGACTTCGTGTGCTGTGCAGAAACCATAACAGTGTAACCATCATGAAATCCTGTATTATGCTGCTCACATGAAAGAGTCATACATAGTGAGAAAAAAATATATGCAAAAATAGTGAGATAACCGAAAGTGTAACATCCTCGACACTTGATTAGGTTTAAGACAAGAACTATAAAGCTAAATATATCAAATCAAGAGTATATAGATATTAAAAGAGATAAAATTAGGCCATATTTGGACTGCAACTTGGATACATAATGATCTGACGCTTCTTGTGCGAGTATAGAAACAAAGGGTGATTATTAATATATAGAATACAAAATCAAGAAACATCAGATGTCAATGTTTGCGTCCCACACTTGAGACTAGAGAGGAGACACCTGGTCACTAAGAAGAAAGTGCATAGTAGAAAAGTTTTAAGTAATTCGTATCTGTGCTATACCTAAGAAATAGATGAGAGTATAAATTGCTTTCGAAACGTATCACATAGATACCGTTTTATACGTGCTGAATTGCAGAAAACAGAATTCAAGTGTCCCTTACATCCGAACTGATGCGCGTATAGTTCAATAGTGGATCAGGTTTGCGCATATAAACTGAAGAAATGGTGAATGACTTTCCAAATCCTTAACAAAGATTCTATCTGATGATGCCAGCAAGGAATATAACAAGCACCAAGAGTTCCCTCACCCACGCTAATTTAGTTGTGATTCAATAAATAATACAAAAGTATTAGCAAAATGCCTTGTAAATTTTATTTGAGGGATCACTATCATAGAATTTTTTTCTTCGCCTTTTTAAAGTTCAACTTACAAATATTTTTCAGTGTACACTTTAAGGAAACTATTATTCAAGGCTTTCATAAGTCGGATATAAGACAATTTAAAAACTTTAGTATAGGCGAGCTATTCTTCAATAATCTACAGAGAGTCTCTGAAATTAGTAATATGTCTTTTTAAATAACATTTTATCATATTAATTTTTAATAAATATCCAACATTTAGGATTTTACCCATTATATACCTACATACATTTGACTCTTGCAGAGTTAGTGAACGAATATATACATGAAAACTCATAATTTTTCTACTAGGTAATAAATCATATCATATATTATAAATAGATAATTTCAAAAATTGTTAGCCGACTATACTGCTTAGTACTTCTAAAAATATGATAACTAACCTCCAGAAGCTCAAACTAGCTAAGCAAAAATCAAAAGAGAAACATTTTATTCTAGATGATACAAGTATATGTAAAGTTTTTAATAATTATTATATTGCCTTAATATAAATGTTTCCCGCTCCTATATTATACCGGTTTACATATTGGACCAAATTTACATGTTATAATACTATTTGATTTTAATTACTAATAACAAAATAATATGTATATATAGTATATAGTAAAGTATTAATTTAATATATTCTCACTTAAATATTTATCCGAGACTTACCTATATAAATAATTCTAACTACATAAATAAATTACTTTAATCACTTTTAAGTAAAAGTAAACCAAAACATAAAAATATAATAATTATCTTAAGAATTAGTCATTCATTTACTTTCATATAGCTATAAAATTTTCTTTAAATTTATCTGTTATCTTACACATCCTCTCTATCTCTCTCTACTCTCACTCTCTCTCTCTTATATATTATTAATATATATATTATAGTAATAATATATATATATTATAAAATAATATATTAATATATATAATAGTATATATATATATATATATATATATATATATATATAATGATTATATATATATATATATTTATTATATAATATATATTATATATATATATATGATATATATAATAATATATATATTTAATATATTAATATATAGATATAGTATATATATAATAATATTATATAATATAATATATATATATATTATATATATATATATATATTATGTTGCGTATAGTAGATGCAGATTTATCCTAAGACGTTTATGAATCAATGAATTTAAGAAATCGTACAAAATCTTGAAGATAATTGATCAGATAATAGATTCGAGAGGCGTACTATTGAAGCGAATATGAATCACGATTATTTGTCTACATGATGAGATATAAAATATCCACATAAGTAGAATCATAATTATATACTACTGTCCGTGAGTAATAAGTTACCGTTGTTCTAGTGTAGGCGTTCCTCTTATGTTTATTAATGTATAAAATTTAAATCGAACGTATTAATAGAATATTATGTAATAATAATATTATCAGGAATATGTAAATCTAAATTATATGGTAATAAATATATACTATTAGTATTCTGTATTTTCGAATACAATATTTATCGTTCAAATATTATGCTTTTTCTTTAGCCTTTATTATTTATTGTTGTTTAGTACTTTACTTTGGTTCTGTGTACGTAAGATATGGAAAGTGAGAACATTTAATCCTACTCTACACATTAAAAAGATAAGAATCCGCTATCTATCATCCTCTTTTATAGTTGTCCGATGTTAAGCGTAGGTACTAGACATTGCTCTGTATGTTTTTAAACACAAATTTTTATGTGTGCCAAATATATTAAATGAGGAACCCTGAAAATGCGAATCTAAAAATGGGAGATAATTGTTCTGGGGTTGTTCTAAATTAATTGTATATTCACTCAAGAATGAGCGCATAAAAAGTTTCGCTAATCATGATCTCATCTCACAATTTTTTATATAAGTTATATACAATTCCTATAACGTCTTCTTCTTATTTCCTTCTCTTTCAGAGTATGAAAAAATATAATTATAATATATATTAGCATTTCGCATTAATAAGGTTCATTTAAATAAATGGTACATTTGGTAACATGATCATAGTAACATTATGAAAATATTAATTTATTTTAATTTACTTATTAAGAGTAGCTACTATTTCAGTGTCTCGAGGTGAAATTGTGCTTATACGGTATGAGTCTATTCAACTACAATTGGAAAAGTAAATTGCTCTAGCTCTTTTCATTCGATAAGGTTTATGAAAAGCCCATTGTATATATCACTTGATTACTAATTTTTATATTCCTCTTATCTCTATATATATTTATGATATCTAATATTAATACAATATATATATCATAACAAATGCTAATAATAATAATATTAGGACAGTCCTCGGTGTGCATTTTTTATAGATTATAGAGAGTCGTCTTTATTAGTCCCATAATGTAATCTAGGATTCAAATTATCAGTAAATGAAGTCATAGATATCCTAAAATTTATGTTAATTTTAAAATTAAAACTTTATTCTTTGTGAAACATGATAAGTCTATCTATGTTTATATCCTGAGAGAAAATAAAAACAAACAATGAAAATTAATTATTTTTACTATTTATATTTTTAGAATTATGCAGAAAATTATTCATATTTTTTGAATGCTTTTTAAAACTTTTACAGAATAATTTTGTGCCACCACCAAGAATTTACTTAAATCATTTAAACAATCTATGGAAATTTGTTATAATCATTAATCATTATGCTATTAATTAAAGTATATGGCTGAAATGTAAATTATATTACTTATTAATTAGCGAAATTTCATACACTGACAAGATTTATTTTGTACGAGAAGTCTTCTAACTAATGAGGTCATGGAAATGAAAAGAACATTTTTACATAAATCTATGCCTTTATCTGTAGTCTTAAATTGTGAGTGACAATCTGTGCGAACTTTGCTTCTGAATCATTAATTTAGAAGTCGAAGAAGAATTCTAATAGATTGTTTTCTCTTCAATCCATTACCCCAAAAAGAAACTTTTAAAAAAAGCCAATTTTTACCTCATCACATGCCCAAAAGAAGAGCTCATAGAAAATTTTCGGTACAACTCAATGCATTTAAATCTGATGAAGGAAAGTGCCTTCATTTCTATTCATACTTAAAGCTTCATCTCGAATATCTTCACACGAACCAAAAATAAACAACAATAAAAAGGCTAGAAAAAGCATATTTGAACGAAATTGTATGAAAAATACAGAATACTATTATATATTTTACACATACCAATTCAAGGAGCATCCCTATCCGACCGATATTATTATCCAATAATTCTTTATCCGTTCGATTTAATATTACATAACAAGAGGACCACACCGGAACAACATTCAACTCTGAACAACTGTTGAAAACAATCTCGTTCTCAAACTAGAAAACCTCTTAAATGAGTTAGATAAATGCCCAATTTTTCAATTCCACTCGCGTGAGCACTGATGTAAGGAGTCTACCTGTAGTTGATCCCCACTGATTTTGACTTTTCGTAGTCTAGCCATCGGTTCATTCGCTTCAATGTCCGCCTCTCGAATCTCTTCAATATCTCAACTGATTTTGTTCAATTCTTAAATACATTGATCCTACTTACTGAGTATTTTATATCCTCATTTTGCAGTTTGCACTTATATTAAATACATGACCTCAAGCGCAAATTAGCCACCGTATGTCGCTTCCACAGTACATCTACTTAATTTACCTTGCCACAGCATATTATTCTATCATCATCTATATCATAATAATTTTATTCTTTTTTTACCATAAATTTTAATTCCATTTTATTCTCTTTGAAATGATTTTAAAGAAAGTCAAACTTCTTGACCACTAGTTATACATATTGTATAATCAGTTATCAATAAAACACTTTACGATAGCACTAAATTCGTACATGTTAGGTGTACGACGGGGAAATATTCATATAATCTCTACATAATATCTTCCTCATAGTTATACTGTGTCTTCCTGGACAAGTATACGTGAACCATGTTTGAATACTATGTAGTTG
This sequence comes from Trachelipus rathkii, assembly GCA_015478945.1. Lineage (NCBI taxonomy): Eukaryota > Metazoa > Arthropoda > Malacostraca > Isopoda > Trachelipodidae > Trachelipus > Trachelipus rathkii. The sequence continues at coordinate 12,395 of JABUQX010043869.1, forward strand.
TTGTTACAACAATACACAGAGAATATATATTGAGATCTTAATCTTCAAATCCCAATTATCATACTATAGAAGTGAGATCGTCATAATGAGTGAGCCATATGACTATGATATCACGTGATGACCCTGGTGGAATTTTCTAGATTTGGGAAACCCGAGCGAAAAGCAAGTTAGAGATGCTTTAAAGTGAGACGATGTATAAAAGGTAGCCTTTGCACTCTTTAAAATCATCCAACATAATATTATATAAAAGACTAAATGTGCTATATGTAGTCTGAAATTTACAAGTCGAATTGACCCTCTAATTACACTGACTGACAAAAAGTGAATTTTTTTCATTTTTAGGTCTTAATTATAATACTTTCAAACTAGGAGTTAGTGAGACCTAATTATTACGAAACTTTCTCCTCGATAATCTCTGGATTCAGGTTAGAATTTATACTGATTATTTGCAATAGCTTCATCATGATCAGTGGAATAGCCATCCTAATAGAAGGACATAGCAGTAGATTCTAGATTTACCGTTAGATACAAAAAAACTGGTGCACTATTTTCTTGTACTAATGTTTGTTGGTTTGATTTCAAAGCTATACGATCCGAGCTACAGCATAATTTTTGGAGTTAAAAAACATTTCCGTCCACTAAATTATCCCTATAGTGACATAAATAATTTTCAATCTGCAAGTTTGCGTGTTCTCTGGATAGGTAATGTTAGAATAGTTAATGTTATAGTAGCGGAGGAGCAACAAGATTGACCTGATTTATCTTACAATACCTCCATTACCTTAACAAATTCTATACTCGATTGTATCCATGCAAACTGGCAACAGAGATTATCATAACTTAACATGTTGAGGGCCCTACTGACATTTAGTCTATTCTGTAAATTTCGATGTTGTTGTCATTCAATTCTCTCTATATATTATTTTGCGCTCCTTTTCTCTCCACAGACTGTTTGATACCTCGATATCGAACTCCGGCCGATTACACATACTCTCCTTCAGCTTCAAGCATAGGCATGTTCTTTCTTGTCGTAAACAGATCTATAATATGAAACATTTTCATTCTTTTACATAATACTAGAATTTATTTCATAATCTGCCGCGAGAAGGCATAATGAGTATTATCGATGAGTGTCCGTTCTACTACAGACTAGAAGAGTCATAATTTAATCTACAGGGAGTGTGTAAGATTATAACACTTACGAGATGTTGTACTTTATTCTATAGAGAGTTTCTGAATCAAACACGAGCTCGGCAATTTCATCATTTACGATTACTGCATACTGAAGTAAAATCTGTTTCTCTTTGATGTTTTTGCGCATGTTGGCTTGACTCACAGTTCTCTAAGCTAATCTGGTCCATGTTCTGCTGATTTATTCCCCATAAATAGGTCATATAATGTTCATTCGTGCACCAACTAAGTTAAAGCACTTGTCTAAACATATGTATATCTTACCACATCTAACACACGTCCGCCATATATTATTTTATTAAACAAAACACTTTTTCATAAAATATACTTTACATACCTCATTTATGATTGTTTGATTAATTGTTAAGTCCACATCTATAAACATATAACTATTCTTTGGATTCGAAGACTATTTCAAATCTTCTAATTAATATATTATGTGTTATTATCACCACTATCTTTTATCCTAGCATGCCTTATATTACGAAACATACCCTTCAGAATCTGGAATCTAGCTATCTAATTCTTTAACAGAATTCGTCATCAAACCGAGCGTTATGTGTAGTGATGGAAGATAAATTTTTTAGGTGAAGCAAGCTCCTAATTTACTACATCTTCTCTCCCACAGTGAATGCCCCTCTCATTGGCCACTGCTTTTGATTTTCTAATCCCTTCTGTTCCACTCGCACAAGAAGCGTCAGATCATTATGTATCCAAGTTGCAGTCCAAATAAGAGTTATCACTTTTAGATTTATGCAGACATGATATGACTATTCCTCCTACCTAATCATGTTCGGTACAAGTTTCATATTTTCATAGGCCACTTTCATGTGAGCAGCATAATACAGGGATTGATGGATACTTATTTCCAGAACGAAGTAGAACCGTTTTCAAACTAAGTTTTGGGGAGTTTTATGAAAAGTAAAAATCATATTATTGCAATAAAATAGTTCCTCATAGCAGGAGAAATTTTTGTTTGAAATTCAAACTGCCTGTCGCGGAAAATTCTTTTTTTAACATTCTTGTAAAATACTTTAATTTTCCATCCTTTCAATCTTAGTGCTATAGTAATTAATGGGTTTTTTCTTCTTTTTTTAATAAATTTAGGTCGCGATAGTGATCATTTAAATCCTTAAATGAGGGTCTACTATATCTTATGTGACCGATATAAGAAGAACTGCTAGATTTTAACACAACTTATATCCATAAATTTAGGTGCGAAAGACGATCATTTAAATCACTTAAATGAGGGTCACAAAAAAGTATAAGTGCATTTTGCAAGAATTCGGGTGATCTTTTATATTTTTCATCACCTGATACGCCTGCACAAGATATATTAAAAAATAAGGGCCGGCCTAAATATACTGTACCACATAGAGATTTTAGGTCTAATTTTTGATATATTGGTAACATCTAATCTTCATCTAAGCTAAAGGTTGCAGGTAGTATTGGAATTGAAAGCTCTGTACTGTGTATATATCATGAGTATAAACTACCTATAATGACATGATAGGTGGAGATATATCTACTGTTAATTTAAAAATGCCCTTAATCTCAGCTATTATTTCTGATATTTATGTTTTGCAAAAATAAAACAATCCGTAGAGTGATCTATCGGTTCTCTCTAAACCACCGGAATTGATAATTGCATATTACTGATCAAAAATCCATTCAATCCTAACATATTACTACAACATGAACATAATAGTCAACTACTAGACATAATATATTCTAGGTGACAACACTATTTTTATAATCAAAAATTATTGAGTTATCTAAATTTGTATAATAATTTTATTAATAATATGTATTAATATTTCTTTTATGCCCTAACTATATATAATACGTGACCTCGAACCACAGACTAAAACAACTGACAAAGTTCTAACTGTCATTCATGTAACATATAATTAACAATATTATATTTTAATATGAATAAAATATTATAATAACATGATATTAATATATATATATAATTATATATATATATATATGATTAATAATATAATATATATATATATATATATATATATTATATATATATATATATATAGTATTATATATATATATATATATAATAATATATTATATATATATTATATTAATATAATTAATATTATATATATATATATATATAATATATAATATATATAATATATATATTATAGTATATATTATATTATATTTATAATATCTATATATAATATATAATATATTATATATAATATATATATATATATATATAATAATATATATATAATAAATATAAATTAATATATATAATATATATATATTAATACTATATATATAATATATATATATATTATATAATATATATAATAATATATATATATGATATATTATATATATATTATGTAATATATCAGAGGCGACTCGCTACACTCGTTGTCTAACTCTATATGTGACTCATATGACACGAGTTTAAGATTATAGAATACGAATATCGAATTTTTTATAGTAAATTTCATACTATTGTTGCGATATAAAATTACTAATTTTTTTGTGAGTCGATATAAGAGTTGGTATCTAAAATTAAATGAATATTATATAATTTACATAATTAAATATAAAAAGATTATTGTCTAATAATAATATTGAAGTATAAATAATACTATTGGAGAATGAGCAGAAGACTGAAGCATCGCTATTTAAAAAAAATATAACGCTATTATATATATTAACCATTTATATATAATAAATGGTATACTATAGGTAGTAAATAGTTCGTGCTACGCCCAAATATTTGAGATAATAGACGTAGTTAATATGATGGTTATAATTTATAATTATGTAATTATAGTAGAATTTAGAGTATTTAATAATTGTTAATAATTACTTGTTTATAAATAATATGTTATAATAACTGTTCCTAATAAATAATTATCTAATTATAATTATAACAAAGTAAATATTTAATAAAAGAAATTTAAATTATATGATATGTGGCTTCAAAGTAACGTAATCCACCTTACAAAATATATATGTACTGTTCGTAATATATCTGTCGATTTGTGTGAAGACCTTTTCCGACTAGCATTGACAGCTGGTATATAAATAATAGAGCCCAAGTTTAATGAGCGATTAAGAGACCACATAGATGAAACAAACATGTTACAAATAGAAATAATATTTTACTCACAGGGTGGAAGATAGAAGCTAGTAGGTTATTTCTCACGGCACTCTTAAGAGCCTAATTGCCGTTCCAAAAGAAAATAGGGTAATAGGGGTGGTAGACCTTTTGTTTTAATTATGATACTTTACTATGATATTGTATTCAAAGAGTTATTTTTATGTTATTGTTTGGATAAAACTTTGTTATGTTGCATTATTTCGTTGGAGATTATAGATAGTTGTTAAGCTATATACGGTTAATATATACTAAGTAATTACTATAAATTATATAATTTTGTATATTATAAATTATAATTTTACTAATGTATAATGTGAAAAATAAAAATAATTAGTTACTTATATATAGGCATATATATGTACTTGAATCTATATCACAATGTTGCTAGAAAAATAAATTTTGTTAAATATTAACCATGTTATATTAAAAATTAAACTAATTATATAGTTAAAATGATTTTGACTTTATATAATAATATATACGTGAGAATTTCTTTAAACCCAATTTTGAGTTATTATTTTATATATATAATATTATTGTCAGGTGATGTAATTTCACATATATACTAACTGCGTAGAATTAAATTATTCGAGGAACTTGTTTAATGGAGCATTTTACAATCGATACATCCTGTTTCCTCAAAACGGAAAAGATCAGTGCTGTCTTTTGCTCCAAATTGTGTGTAGTTTATTGTTGTTGGTTGAACAACGTCTCTCATAAGAAATCTAATCGCGATTGTTGCCAACTGTTAATCTTCGAAGTCTAAATGTATATCGAAACCCGTTATGTGTGTATTAGCAATATATTATATCCTGTTGATCAGCTGTTCTAATGGAACACGCATCTAGTGTTTGGAATAAAAAAAAAATAAGAAACTTGATTTAATATACATAGTATATTATGTTTTATTTTCCAAAATTTATCAAAGTATAACTCCTGATATCATGAGCTATTCAAGTGAATACGAAGTTTTATCGATTTTGTAGATCAAATAAGAAGAATCATATGTGTAAAAAAGCTATGAGTTTAATATGAAAGTGAAACATTCACAACAAAAGAAGACGAAATACTAACGCGAGCGCAATCTTGCTTTGTTTCATTTTTTCTTAGCATTTTTTATAAATTTAAGCCTGTTTTGGCGTGGTAAATAGCGTTCCTTTACGCTGAGCTTCAATTTAAAAGCGAATAATCTTTTAAGTTAAAAACCTAAAACACGAAATAGGAAAAAATGTAAATTACACCTTTCATGTATAACTTTAAATATTTGTGAAGCATATCAAAAAAATTGACATAATCGAACGACTTATTAGCATTTTCCTATAAAATTTCGTTAGCAAAAGTATGATGCAAAATGAGTCAAAAATATCATAATATAAAAACGTACATCTAATATTGCACAAAATCCTTGCAGAGGTCTAATTCGAAGATAAAAACAAATACAAGGCGAGTTGATTTACTTGATTAATTTTCTGCTTATTTATATATTAGTTATAGTATATATGTAAAAAAAATATGGTAAATATTTAGTTTAAATCATATAAATAGAAATAAAATTATTTATATTTTAATAAATATTTATTGTTATTTGAAGCAAATAAATACAGCAATAATAAAAAATAAATAAATATATTTATTAATAAAATTTTATAGTTCTACATTAATAAAATAATATAATAAGAATAATAATAGATTCATAAATTCAACCCCTGAAGAATATTGAAACTGGAGATTTAAAAAAATTTCTCCTATCAGTTAATTCTGATATAAATGTACACTAATTACAGTCGCGAATAAAATATGTATTGTCTAGAATTCTCTTCAGTTAATATAGACAACAAAAAAAGAATTAATATATTTCTAATATGATATAAATATAATAAAACGTTTAATTACAAAGTATACACAACATATACATATAAATATAAAACAACTAAATATTAAATATATATTTTATATATTAATCTTTTATAATTTAGAACAATAACAGTTTTGTGCTATGTTATATAAAAATAGACTTGATCAATAATGCAATTTGGATGGGTGTAAGGGGTGCAATGGTGGGCTGATTTGATTTATATTCTATTATCTACTGAATTATATACAATAATCTACTGAGCTTTGTAATGAGATTTACGTTTTAAAAAATGGTGCTACAATATGATAACGATCCACTACCCACTCCTCATCAGAATGTATATTTAATACACTTTTTAGTAAAAACAAAACTGTTTTATTAAGCAAATATAAAACAGAAAATAGATAATAATATAAATAATATAAAATAAATAAATATAAGTATTTATATTTGTTATGTTATAAAAATATATAGACTGAATATATAATCTAAAAATAGTATCAATTAGAATTTATGCACGTAGAATTGTTGAGTTAAATATATATATATGATTGCTGGAGTATAGTGGGTACGAGGTTATTATTATATTTTTTGAATAATAATATATTTATAATACTTAGTTACATTTATAACTTAGATAATTTTACTGCTTATAGGTATGAATAAACATATAATTTATTATAGAGCATAATTAGAAAACAGAAAATATAATATAAAATATAATTAAAAATATAAATTAAAAGTTGTGTTATTAGCATAAAAATTAATGGACGATAATCAATATATAGAGATCAGTAAGAGATCAGCTTGTCTTCGCTATGCTATTTGAATAAGCGAAAAGTGATAAGTGAGTGGTTGACTTACTGATTTACGCTTTAGGGTATGTAAAACGAGTAAAACCGCAATATTTTTTAAATATATATCATCAAAATCAATTGTACAGCGCTAAATGCATTAATAGATTTTAGTTAAGATATAGATTAGTCATAGTTTTTAAACAAGAGAAGAGAATAAATAGTCATAACGCAGAAAATATCCTAATATAGACGTCTTATATTCCGTCTTCTCTTCAATGTTCACAAAAATATGAATTTATCATCAAAATCGATTTTAGGTAAAGTGCAACATACACAAAATGGTGGTGGAAATTGAGAGATTTGAAATCGTATGGCTCGATAAACTTTTAGAACATATATATCTATGTTTGACCGCAATTAGGCAATCGCACAAAGTTGAAAAACACAAATTAGTTGATTTATAAAATATAAACATAAAAAAAGGGCTATTGAAAACAATTGATAGGTCAACAAAAAGTATAACTTTATGCAATGCAATTTTAAAATTTAAAAATTTAGAACTAAGCATGTACCATAGTGATCAGTCCCTGCTATCTCACCACATCAATAACATCGGAATTGAAGTATCAATAGGAGTTACGTAGTATTCACGTAGGATAATATGGAGTGAGGATTGGTAGAGGGTGGGTGGTTATTTAAGTTCTACCGAAGCTATTATACTTATATAGACGCGAGTGATTCACTGAGAAATAGTAAAGAATGAAACGCAAATTATTTGAGCTAATCTTAACCCCATCCAGCAAATTAAGTCTATAAACATGAAAAATATAGAAACTTAAAAACTCTACAGAAAAAATTAATAAAGCCTAAATAAGAAAATAAACTAGATTATGATTAAAATTATATTTTATATAGAGTAATAGAGATAAATAAATACACAGTGTAAGAACTTAACTACTCTACAAAAGATTAAAAGTTAATAATGAATAAAGAAAATAAAATAAATTAAGTACAAAATATAATTTTAGATCACGTTATATAAAAGAAAACGATAGTAATTTTATTGAATAATAAGAAATATCAGTCTCTCAACCTTTAGAATAAAATAATACGGGTATGTTACTTTATTACCTGCCTATAGATCCTTAAATTTTAATTACTATATACTTTCCACTCTGTTTTTGAACACACATCCCTGCCGCACTCCACTATCAATATTTCCATAAACATCAATAATACTAAGATTACATTCTGTTATACTTCGTTAATATATATATATATGTAGCTACGAAGTTTTAAGTAGTTATTAATAAAAAGGTTTATACTGTAAACTTGCCTTCACGTAATTATCCTTCTTAATGTTCAATTTATCCAAAGTATATTGTATATAATATGGATCTACTAGGCACCTGTTCATTGGCTCGTTATGCGTGCTACGACTTACCCCTACCTGCATTTAGTCGATGACCTTAATTGGAAGGAGTGGGAATATATACGCAGATAAGTTAAGTTCTCTGTTAACATTTGATGATCATATTTCCATAGGTATTTAGGGTCATCGGTGGTGCCAGTGATGACATCAACTCCATCACGATCGCGAACGAAATTTTCAAGTGTGTCACTCTTATAGCCATCTTTCTATGTTAGTCGGGGATATCCTTACACTAACGCCAAAGGAGGAGCGTATGCCGCTATGAACACCCCAAAGCTTTTCTATATTCTACTCTTTTTTCTCTTTCCCGGAATAATCTCCGATAATCTGATGTTAAGGCACTGAACGGAGCACGTAGGCTCAGAGCGACCCCTCGTTTGTGCGACGAACGTAAGGTGCGTCGTCGGTACTTACGTACGACCATGGCTAACAGCGACTGCGTCCAGCGAAGCGACGCCTGTCACCTTATTAAAGCACAAGGTAGCAGCATGTGTGAGTTATTATTATTATTATTATTATTTATATTATTATAATTACCAAGATTTTCACCTTCTAATTATATTAATGTGTTTTCAATGGTAATATTATTATTATTATTATTATTATTATTTTTTATGTGGATCCAAATGAAATTAATTCCCCATCTCGGAGTGAGTGGTTGCCATTATATTATTATATTACCACGTAACATTTGATTCTTACTGACTCAGATATGGTTATACTGTACATTCCCTAATATATACTGGTGTACGTCGAGAGATTCGATTTATCCGAAAGGAATATATGTCGAAGTACTGAGTGCGCCGTCGTGTATAAGAATAACATTCTCTCCTGTATGACCCGGTTTTGCTCCTGTGCACTCCGACTTGCCTTCGCGCCGTGTTCCTTCTGCGCGCATGCCAGTCCTGAGTTCCGCTATATATGCTATGCAGTTGGGAGACTCAGCTGTATGTTGAGTTCGCGCTATTGGGTTTAGAGCACTATATGAGGCGGATGTGGGTACATGATTCGAGTATGCCGGTGATAGGTAAAAAGCTCATACCTCTAGTTAAAACACGATTTACTATGTAATTTTACATAACATACTCTCCTTCTCCCCTCACTGTTAAGGAAGTTGACCCTACACTCCCAATTTATAAAAAATTATTAAAATGATTCGATTGGTTAAAAGACTAACTTAGTATTAATATTAGAGTTATTATTTGGATATTATACATTATTTATAGTCGTGAGATTGTCAGATGTAATTTATAGGAGGATCTGTGATTTATTTAATTATATGTGGTGTAGCTGCTGACTTGTTAATTTTTTATTTCTGGTGAGTTCTCTAGAGATTTAATCTCCCACCGGATGTGATTGTATTTTTATTAGCTTCTCAGTTGTATTATTACACGTGCAGTACAGCATTGCAGTGCGACCGTGCAGATAGTCCAAACAGTCAAGTGTCAGAAGCACCATCCAGCTAGATAGAAGATTAAGTGAAACTCACGGGATCGAAGGAAAGTGAAAGATCAAAAGGAATTGGGAAGGGTAAAAGGAAAAATGAAGATATGAATAGTATACACGAGAGTAGAGTTAGTATCTAGCTGCACGAGCGGTACCTACAGCACTGCTGCACTAACAAACGTTGTTGGGCTCTTGTGGCACCAACCGATCCTGCTCAAGTTATAAAACATGCGTATATATATATATATATAATAATATATATATAATAATAAATAATATAATATATTATAACAATATTGTTTTTTCTATTTAATATTATGTTATCGAGTCATGTAAGTAAATTTACTAGGTAAATAATAATGTTCAGAACCAATCTCAATACCCGTCAAAAAAAAAATAAATAAATAAATTAAAATTATAATATATTAAAATTATTCTTTAATTCTTTTGTGAATTATATTAATAAATATAACTATAACTAATAAAATTTACGTTTTAATTTACATACCCTAAAGCTAAAGTATAAATCTAACTAAAATCAAAACCACTATATCCAATACCTTACGCCTTCTCGACCATCTGTAGATTATTAGTTGTAAATTTAGTACAGTTTATAATTTGTAGTTCTCTAATAATGAATTATTTATTAACTAAAATAAATAATTATAATACTTTATAATATACGTTTTATACTAATTATATAGTAAAATAACCCTAATATATAAATAGTACTAAGTTATAAATATCACTAAATGCAAATCACTACCTTATTACCAACCTACACATCACTGACCATCTTTTAAGTAGATCAATTTATGATCTATATATATTGATAATAAGTGATCAAATTTATTATGTTATACTAAAATTTATGGTAACGTTTTATATACATACTACCTAATATCTAGAGTATAAAATTACATAAGTAATAATCTAATAACCCATAATATAACCATCTATACAGCAATTTAGGACATTTCCTATAGAGTACTCAATACCTTCTATTTACTCATACCATTTAGTATATAAATCTATATGTATCTATTGATTCTATTGATTCAATGATCACTATATTTATATCGTATACAGTTAATCATATTTATTTGATCCAATACCTAACATAGGAATAAAACATAAACACTCAATTTTACGTCTTATTATATCTAATTCGCAATCTTATGCAGTCTGAACAATTAATAGGTTGAAGATCCTAAGAACTCGTATGAAACAAAGTTTCATTTCATGGCAATCTATAACCCCCATAAGTTCTCTAACGATCAACTTTTCAGTCTCTTCAAAGAAAAATCATCCTATACGGTGAATCTCAATTTTCAATACTTATTGATTTTGAAACATAGAGCCTGACCTCCTTCTTTGGAATCACTTATATATATTTTTGCAAACCAACAACCCGAACAACGCTATACAAAGCTGAAACTGAGAAATACTCATTCAAACTGACAATATTTTATAGTTATATATCTGATCCAATTTTCGGTATCATACTTTTCTAACAAATATATAGTGGCCAATACAATTCAATTATATCTCAACAGGTGGTTAAATTAAGTATACTTATATATAAATTATTGATAATTATATTAACATTATTAATCATAAATTTGTATTACTACTTCAAGTACTAGTTCCTAGCCTCGATATAATAGCATATACGGAGATTCGTTTTAGTTTCACTACCCAAAAACTCTGAGACTGTAATAATTTAATTAAACAAAATTTAGTAAATTCAGATAAGGAATATATAAAAAAATATGCATGTTAATTATATAATATACTTTAATAAATTTAGTAATATATATTATAATCTAACATTAACTTTAAATGATTTATTATTACATACATATTTAATATAAGCAATAATATCAATATCAGTTATCATTAAAACTAAGAAATAAAGACAATGAAGAGACAGGATAAGAGAGACAGCTACTACACGTAGACTTAAAACACGAACAAACTTGTTAACATTATATACAATATATATTACTATTAGTCTATATGATATATATATATACTTAAACAACTTCATAAAATAAACTTTATAATATAGCATATCTAAAGATACGTAACCTACTTTACACATATTTCTAATCAATATCGTCTTGATATTATATTATTTACTAATATTATAATACTGATATTATGATGTTACAATTCCCAATCATTATAATACCATTAACAAATATTGTTATATATTATCATTATACATCCAATATAATGTAAGTATACTCTTAACTAGTACGTTAAACCATAAGTTTTTCACATATTTATAATGCTATAACATATTAAAGCTAAATCAAAATATTTGTAACTATATAGATATATATGTATCAAACAACAAATACCTAAACAACATTATCTTAAAGCCAAGATAATATAAAATATGCTAACATATTTAACAAAGTTAAACCTGACATCATTAAAATACACCAGTATATTCGTCCGTAACTAGTTTTATAATACGTTAAACCTATATTTTAACTTAATGTCAAAGCAATTATTCTCTAATACATAATAAATCGATATGTTATAATTTATCACTATAACATGGAATATTTAACTAAAATTTATATTATTCCACATATACTTTGAGTTAAATTATCACAGTAGCAGCGAATAAGTATTAGCTAAACTGATTAACAAAAGTTTATCACTAGCATCTAATATTATATAAGCTCATATCTTACTATAGAATACTATAGAAAATAATGACAATAGACAATACCTATCACACCTTAAACACGAATAATAAACTGTTAACATTAACATATAATAATATAAAGTTCCACACTTAAACACCTGCTAACATAATAATCTAAACATAATAACCTATTATTAAAAAACTATTAAATACTAATCTATTACAGTAAGTGAAGTTGGTACTGTATTTAATGTCTAACAGTTAATGAGACACGTAAACACTAAATAAGTGAACATTTATAAACTTAAAATTTCTAACTACTAAAACATTGAGTAGTTAATATATATAACTGATCAACGAATATTACTTATCTAAACATAATAATAGTTTCCACTAATTCTATAAAAACTAATCAATATAGTATCGTAACATGAATATCATAAAGGTAATAATGTTATAAATATAATAGCAGTAAAATAGTATCAAAACCATTTAAGTCACAATCTTACTACACATAATTAAAACTGTTAACATAACAAAGTTCCATTATACCTTTAAACACCGTTTATAATATATAGTCATATATACTTATAAATAGTTTATGTGAGCATAAAGCGTAGCCTTATTATATACTTACTTATTTATTATTCAAGCATTAGTATATAATATATATCTAATATTCATAAGATACCTGTCTTATCTAGATGAATATCTATTCAATGATATATAATAATATGAAGTATATATCTTTTAACTAATGATAACCCATAATATCATAAATAAGGTCTTAATATTATATACTTGATCATACGAAAAATACTCTAACTAATATAAAATAAGTTCCTAACATAAATAAAATAAACTAAATATTGTAATACGAACATTGAAAAACTAAGGAATAATATATTGCCATCAAAAAGACGAAGATTCAACATTGCTAATAGTTTAATAATAAGAAAAATAACTGTTAAACTATAATACGAATTTATTGATAATGAGATTGTTCTATAATATTTATCTAATATGCCAGTAAATTATATATTTTAGTGCACAATAGTTATCATAATTAGTTATTTAACTATTAAATAGCTTTAATAACCTTAACCAAATTGGTTTAGATCCCAGTAAATAAACTTTTGTATTAAAATTTGTACAATACTGAATACAACATATATAAAATTAAATTGAAGAATGTGATTAAATATTCGTCGAGGTCTTGCCCATTATACTAATTAATAAACATTACCAAAAGAAAAAAAAATTAAATATAATATTTCACATCATTAAACTACCAGTAAAAAGTTAAATACTAAATACTTATTTATAACATTACAAAAACTTAAATACCTTATGCATTGCTTAATTTATCTAATGCATTCCATGTATCTACAGCGTCATTGTGATGGCGAGTTACTTAGCTATGCATGACATCTATAATATATATATATATAGTATAAATACTAATATATATCAAAAAATATATAATATATCATTATAACTCTTTATAGATATTCACTAGATTATCATACAGATACCAACGGTAGAATATATATGTGCAAGAAAATTCAATTATAGTATCCAGCAACATTGTCCTTTTTTCATACTGTGATTGCATTATCAATGTAATAAAGGTTCTCATTATTATATTTTTGTAAACTATAACTTCATTGTTATCATAATAAAATAATTATAGCCTATTCTATTATCTCTCCTACTTCCTATAAATGCTTTAGAAAATGAGACCATTTATTATACTCTTTTTGTAGATTTCAGTCCTATCTTCTCCTCCCTCTCCCTCTTCTCTCTCTCTCCTCTCCTACGTCATATCACTTCTCTACTCTCTCTCTCCACATCCTTTCTCTCTAATCACCCTACCTGCACTCTCCTCTACTATATCCTACTTCCTTCTTCTTTCTCGCTTAATCTACTCACTCCATTAAATCCTCTCTCTATCATCTCTTCAACAATTAAGATATTATGACTTATATAATATTAATCATTATATATTAATTATTTAAACCCTTACTGACTAGGATATATTAAAGAGCTATAATGTATAGGCATATCGTACCATTCGGTTTTAAATACATATATATAATAATAATAACGACATCTACGGAACATAAACTAAAATAACGAAAGCTCACGTGAAGATATCAACAACAAGCTATAGAGATAGTAAGTGAGATATATAGTAATGTCACTACGTATTAATTATCCACCATATTGTCTAACAGAAAATAATCCTATACTTAGTAAAGAATAATAAATTAAGTGTATATAACATACCCTTAAATTGTTATATAATGAGATTCTATTATTACTTAAATCCTATCAATGAAGTGATAAATAAGTTAATAATACAAGGAATACGACGTTTAACGAACAAGCTACATATCAGTTCATAAGCGTATATAAGTATAATATTATTATTTCAATGCGTTTAGATACAATATACATACATAATACAAACATACAACAACTAAAACAACATAATATTAAACATATACACAATAAATGAGGTTTCTTTATTATATATACTAATAACATATTACACACAATCACTCCTATTAGCATATTTATCATATCGCCATAGACTATCCAAATCAATCAATACAGTTCATTACTACATTTATATCAATATATTGACATAAAATCGAGTCACAGCTCCATAACGGACTTTACCCAAACCATCTCAGATACTCCTAATCTTCAAACGACTGATATCCACTCAGCAATCCTATTAAAGCTTAAGCAACTTCGCGTATATCTAAAATTAGCTTACCGAAACTATAATACTCAATAACCTCAAAATAAGGCTCCCTTAACACGATATAACAACCCTCGTTAAGAACAGTACAAACTGAAAAGCACATGCAATGTCTATGCTCCACAACTCTGCATGACAGCCGGTGCCAGAATATAAATTCAAGTTTAATCTCACACAATATGCATCCTATCTCTTTCTCATTCAAAAGATATCCATTTACCTAGCGGACCTTAGACTCACCTATAAGCGATTAAATACTAGAACTCATACCATTTAGCACACAGTAATATATACAGCACAAGAATACTTATCATAACCTTCGTTTAATTAACTTGGACAATCAGACTCAACCTAGCAAACTACACGATATAATTTATCCAGTTCCCTATCTACGAGTAGCACCACGCCTTTTTGACTTTTGCGTGATAACAAAATCAATTACACGAACAAAGTATAGCACCCTGTTTCCTCGTAGGAAGTTGAGTAATGAGCTAAAACCTCAAATCGTAATTATATATAAGGCACACATGAAGATATGTGAAAAGATATTTCATAATAAACCCACATATATCAATAACCTATATAAAACTATAAGAATATAATGTCAACTGACAAACACCAGACCACCATATCGTATACGTAATATAACCATACTATAAACTATTAACTCAATACTTATCTCATCCTTATACTTATATACTAACAGTAAAGTTATATTATAACACTTATCTGAGTACCAAAACGTAACCTATTCATACTAAGCAGGCTTTGGGCATTTGATGATAATAACATTAAATACAATATGTTAAAATACTCCAACAATCTGAAAATATATTTTACAATAATAAGTTATATTTTATGGAATCCGAGTTAAAATTATATCAATACATGTAACAAAGAATATATATATATTGCTGACGTAACAAAGTTTTACATCAATAATTCATTTTTAAACAATATTTAACAAAAAATTCATCATAACTCGTCACTAAATATCATTATATATATATTAATCCTACAAGCGAAGAAAACATGCACAAACATATAATACCAATATATGTTTTAACCAAACAACAAAAAATAACAAAATTTTATCCTAACCAATTAACATATAATAAATTAAGTTCTTATTTATGAGAGTAATAATAAAATATTCACTATAAGTGATAAGTCGATATAATAATTTACTGATTTTAAAGCAGTAAATATCAGTTAATATACAGTATAAATCAAATCCATCTCCATCCTACTGTGCTCTAAGTCCACTCTATCACCACGAGTTGCGGGCCCCATCTGCCTCCGTTCCTGTATCTATAGTCGCACACTATGCCTTGCACTGAGATCACTTCGCTACCACAGTCAGTGCTATTTGGAACAAAAGCATTAACATTAAAAATAAGTTCTATATACTAAGCCTAACTAATCAGATAAAGTATGCTTGCGAACCAACTAAGAGAGTGTTTGGAGAGCGTATCCGATCATAAGAATCTTAAGACAAACTGCACTTAGACACCGCGAGTCGTAGCGGATCCATAAAATGTAGACAAATGCCAACGAGCTTCCTCTTTAGATTTACGCCTTACCCTTTCTTGAAAAAAAATGTGAGATTATAGATGTAATATATCAGCATATCAATCACCTTGCATAAGGTTAAACATTACATCAACTACAACTAGTAATACTCATATGGTATAAAATTGTATATACATAATACAATTTCAATACATTCTTAAGATACTCGATATGTTCCCACTTTCGAGCATATTAAAGCACATCTAGTACATTAATTGCGTCTGTTTTAAATATCTATTATATCTAAAAAACTTTCCAAAACAATCTCAACCCCCTTAATGGTATCATATATCTTTAACATCCAAATGATAAAATTAACCAACATCAAGATTTTTAGGCAACTATGAATATTCATTTATCCACTTCTTACATCTATACTACTTTAATATGAAGTAAATAAATTTTCTAGTTAGTAGTATAACAATTACCATATAATAACTAGAGGCCACATAATCTAAATAGAACATATTTATAGTAAACCCTAAGAACAATGAGCATAAAAGTCTATAGTGAGCTTATACCTAATCATTATTTACAACATAAATACTATAAACCAGGAGAGCTAATTAAGGTTTTTTATTGTATTCTAACCCCAGCTTTTCATACCTCTTGTTAATGCAGTAAAAAGAAAAGGATGAAATGAATTCATTCATTCACATTTTCATTCATAAAGAAAAATTAAAAAATTTAGTATAAGAAGATTATTAAATAATAATATTTAAACATTAAACGTACTATTTAATACTTACTAGAAATAAACAAGTTTATCATATTAACCTAAGATGTTATACTATAAAAGACAACACATTATAACTCTATACTTCTGATTCGAGATAAAATACTATCCACAGGGGGTATTAATTTGAGTCAAGCTACCTATGAAAGGTTGTTCGAATCTCACTGCGAGTGATATATATAATAGATGGTAGTAATATCACCCCGAAGGGTGAGTGTTAAAGCGGCTTTGTATATAGTGAACTCAGGTAATTTTGTTAATAATATACGTCTAAATGTTTCTGCTTCATTAACTTATGGCTCGCAAAAGTTAGTCAAACAATATCAGAGAGATTGAGTATGATTTATCACTAGTTATTAGCATTATACTTTTACCTTGATCAGAGGAATTTTCTAGGATGTTAGCTACTGTAATATGCTATGTATGCGAAATATAAATACAAAATGTGTTTAAGTGATTATATGCTTTATATACATTAATATATATTCCTAGTCGCGTATATTAATTTCAATATATCATTCAACTATATAGCTTAAAACTTTTTTGAGTTATACACATGGGAACTTAAATGAAAACTTAGGTTAGATTAAAAGAACTTTATTTTAGATAAGTGTAAATGAAATATCATATGAAAATGTTATGAATACATATAGAAAATAAAAATGTTCAATATGATAATCAACATGGACGGTGCGTATAACTAGTATGGTATTATAGGTAAACTTACAGGGTATAATGTAGTAGTTGTTTAAGATTACTGATTTATCTAGCTTTAATAAAATCATGATATAATAATTATTACGCTTTACTGTGATTTTTTTTTTATACTCATAGTAAACTTATTTTTATTATAGTTAATTATTTAAGAAGATAAAAAATTTAGTTATTTTTTGTATGTTTGGTTAAAACTTTGTTATGTTTGCGATATTCGCTATATATATATAAAATTAATGTAATTTAATTTATGAATCGTAGACAGAGTTATGATGAATTTTTCTTGTGAGTAATATTACGAATTTGATGTAAAACATTTTACGTTAGCATTATATCTATTAGTTACTAATATAATGATAATATGATAGACAGTTTATTCTTAAAAACTTTGTTTATAAATAATATGCTATTTTTAATGTTATAAAAAATTTAACATTGAATGTTATGAGAGATGTATCAAGATATAAGAAGATGTAAATAGTTTACTTTTTTGAACGAAGTGTATGCACTATTATTACTGTATTGTTATTATTGTTGCTAGGAAGTTATTGTTAATGTTAGTTGTTTTAATTCGTATACGTATGTGTATTATAATATTTAGCTCTCTCTAACTCCACTATCATTCCTTATAATAATTCTTTAGTTTCTGATATAAGAATTTATTAAAATGTTAGGTTTAAATTTTGGATATAAGAATATTTATCATTTTATTGTCTTGGTTTACTAAAACGACATTATTAATGTATATTATAGTATATAAAGAACTTATTTTGGTTTATTTAATAATAACAACTTTTCAATATTAATGTTATTAAACAAGTATTTCAGTTGGTCTGTATGAATATAAATTAAATAATAATATGTATATATAAATTCTTAGTTATAAATATATTAACTATTGTTGTCAATGTGTAAATAAAATTAACCGTTTAATATCTAGCAGTATTTTAAAAAGTTATAGAATAGTGGATAACTTATAGGTATGAGCGAAGTGGCTGATATCCGGTTAGTTTACAGTTTACATGATGTGCATACTGAGTCTAAGACCTCATTAGATGCCATCAGATGTGGTACTTTCTATGCTTTATACTCCTAAGTCTTAGAGTATCGATCGATATTGACCTTCTTATGGTACGAGACTAATTTGCTTAGTCTCGAGTCATAGAATAATTTTCAGATATAGGTAAGCTTATTGAACGAGTAATAGAGAGACCTTGCATGTTGAGCAGTTATAGTTCGATGCCGTTTAGATATATTAGTACCATGAGAACTATGTCTGTGGAAGCGATGTATGATCTATATATGCACTCTGGCACTTCCTTCGCTTATGTAGTACGATTCGAGTGCCGCTTTCAGCATTAGGACCGAGCTGATATTTTGTTTATAAAACATCTGCGTTCATAAGAAAACTGATTATTAATACATCACTGGCTTGTTTCCTTGTAGCGTTTCACGTCGTCGTGCCTGTTTCTTGTTTTACTTTCTTAGCATGACGCCCCGGGAGTATATAAAGAAAGGATATTCATGTTCATTACGAGTTTAAGGGTGTTGTATAACATATATTTATATCCTTCTTTTTGAGATAGGGATAGTGATATATTCGCAATGGTGATACATTGTGAATCTCCTGTCTCTATCTTCTTGACATGTATTGGTATGATCTTATCACTTATGGAGTAGTCGTGTAGAAATGTTCGGCCAAACAATTCCTTTGTCATATTTATTATATTATAATTAGCTCAATATCGCAAATGTTTCGCATGCCTTACATTGTTCACTGAAATATACTGTACACTAGATCTATTTGAGGGTCAAATGATAATAAGAGATAATATTTAGCATACTCTAATTCTGTTATAGCAATGTGTTAATATATATGACATAACCATATTATCATGAATTTCTCAACTGAGTTATTAGAAGCGTTGTTAATTAGTCAGTGTGAGAGAGCGTGCGGAACTTAGCGAGTGACTCTGAAAAGAGAGAGTGATGGTGATAATGTTATTTGGGACTAAAAGATATATGATGAGAGATTTTGGAGCGCTAGTAGAGAACTTACGTTTTACCTGATAGTATTAACTGTAGATATGCAAGCTAGTTCGGGATCATACCCTCTTTGCAAATATTATTCGCGTGGTCCCTGTTATGATAAATCGGTCAAGGTTATGATAGCTAGTTTCCCTATGACTCTTAATGTTACTGTAGCTATTGAGTTAAAGTATAATTAACCGTTAATATATGTTAGAGAATTATGTTTTGGAAAAAGTTATATATAGTATATAATATTATATAATATAAATTGAACAGGTTACGTTTTGTATGTAAATTTGTTACTTTAACTGGTGTTAAGTGTGGAACTTTGTAATCGTTATAACAGTATTAAATTATAGGCGTAAGAATGTGTAGTTAGATTTGTCTAGTTATGTACATTATTTTCCCAGTAGTTCAATATTAAGATTCTATATGTTAGCTATTTATTATATATTGATCAATAAATCGAGTTGTTGTATGTTAGCATTTTGTGTTATATTCACTGATTAGTGTAGTAGTAATATATTCTCAGTTACCTACAATTCATTGGTCACACGTCGCTTAAAAGTTTCTTATTCTAGTAAATAATGTTAAGAATGATTTGCTTGCTGCGACGAGCTCTCACAATAAAGGGAAATAATGGAATGGATGTGTAGTAGAGTTGATAGCGGGGCTTTTCGTTTCCACTCTACGTTCATCCTCTATTTCATGCTTACGACTATTATCGTTATAGTTTTATTGTATATAGTGGAAAACTTTATACTAGTAAAAGGGAAAATACTAGTAATTATACAGTATATTATGAATCAGTCGTGTAATTGATTGGTTCTGAGATATAGTAGAGTGATGGTCGGAATAATATGTTAACTATTATCATATGTATTAGTATAAGTTATATAATTTAACTTATATTTAATATCTGAGTTAGAAGCTCATTATTAGCATTTGAAAAATAAAGTGATTAAAGATTAGTACAGCTATTGCATACCATTTAGGTTGCCTTTTAATCAGAGTTATAGTATGGAACTTTGTATTAATTTAATTAGCGGTACGTCACTAAGCAGATATCTCTATTTGTGTCGGCTGCTACAGTCGCCTAGGGCGTCTGTGCCTTTGCGGTAATGTTTTTCTCTCGTTGCACCTTGTTATCTCTTAATAGTATATCTCTCGTCTTCCACTGACCTGATGACAACTTATAAGTCCTCTATTCCGTCCTCAGGCTCCTGAATTCGCCTTATATTTTAATACAAGGTATAAAGTATTATCTCTCTATATAAGTTAGATAAAAAGATAAGTAATTAATTTTTTGTTAAAATGTTACAGTGATAGATCAAGTGTGAAAGAATTAATTAACAATAAATATCTTATAGATATATGACATTCGTGAATTATACAATATCAGAAATAAGTAGTGAAAATAACAGTTTTTTTATGATCATTTATCCCATGTTATGAGTTGCTTAATATACAATCTAGGATCTGTTAAGTGATGGAATCTATTTGTAATAACTTATATAATTAAACAGATTATTCATGTGTTTAAAATAATGGTATGAATTATGGGTCTCTATCTTGTATATAACACCATTTACTTATAATATTGTCCTATTAATTTTCAATAGATCAAACTAATATAAGCGTTTATTTAGTTAAGAATGAAACTACCTATGCTCTTTCTTAGCACAATAAACTTTACGCCATCTGTCTGATCATGAATTTGAAGCCTTAACACAAAAAATTACCATATCAGATGATGATAAAATTATTAAGAGTTAAAATTTATGACCGTAAGTTAAGATACGTTATTATAATTTTAAACATCAATCACGGTATATGTTCATGACACATGAGAAGCACTTATGACAAAAATAGATTGAAGCAATATGGATTCACTGTATTATCGTCTAAATGCATATAGTATATACTAAAAACTTCTGTTTTTAGTTGTTCACTCAAACATTTGAAACTATATATATATATATATATATATATATATAGTATATATATACATATATAATATAGTACTTTAGTTATTTAATATTAGCAGTTTATCTTGCTTAAGATGTGTTAGGTGTGCGTTGTTGTATATATTGTATATATTAACTATTTATATCTAAATAAGTTCAGTTTGAATAGCTTAATTATATAGCTTATAAATAATGTGAAAAATTTTTGTTATACGGTTAAGGTATACTCATTTGATTCATGTTAATGATTAATATTTACTAAAAATAGCTATCAATTATAAAAGTCCTATTGTTCTCTGAAAAGGCATCAGTTCTGCTTATGTAATATATAGAAACAATGCATCATCCCCAATATAATTTTTTGAGAATTTCAATTATATTGTTGTAACGAACAAAAGGTCTACGAAAGAGTAAGAGTTATAACTTCATCCTTATTGTAATTCGCTATTTATATCAGTTTAGCTCACTTCTTCAAATACTTATAGAATTACGCATACGAATGCTCTTAACATCTGATTAATGTTAAAGAAAACAGAGCTATCTCCTAGGGTTGTTGGAGAGGAAAGCTAATTCCTTTGTTATCATATGGTATAAATATTCCTGCCTTGAGAGACATTTCTCGCTAAACACACTTAAAACATGAGCGCAACTATTTCCTAGCTATTAGGTACGTTGTTAACAATAAAGACTTTCTTTCTTTCCATTTATATCAGGTAAATCAGACGATTTTCGCGTATTCTTTAATCCCTATTTTTTCTACGATCTTAGATTTCTGATAGTTCATGTATAACTTGTATTCCAACTCAGCGTGTGTTAGTTTAATTGTGAGTGAAAAAACTATACTTTATTAATTTCGATTTAAGAACCTGAAGAGGGAAAATATATGAAAGCCTTTCATGGTATATTTTTCTTCAACCAATTTTCTGTTATCCATCTAGAGTTTTGTATTTTGGAGATATATTACTTAATATTACTCATTTCTTCTGAAGATTTTTCTATCTTTAGTTGCAGTTGATCAATCAAAACACTTACATGAAACAAACGAATTGATGTTAAAAAAGTTTAAAATATGTGAAGTAGGTTACCGTTTTTGTATGCTATATGAGTTACTTTACTGTGTAAGTGTGGATGCGTGTTTGCTAGCGTACCCTATGTCTCTTAAATTATCTGCTCCGTATATCAGTGTTCATAAATGTTTCGTCTCGTTTGTAAATTGTGTTATGAGATACTGAATCTACATTGTGTAATCATGCATTTTTTCATCCAGGTAATTCGAAAGCTATAGATGTGATCATACGATTTATTAAACATATTATTTAAGTTTCATATAATTTTGTATAATATTTAAACAAATCATTTATATTTATAATTGATTGAATCTAATGAATTTATCACAAAAGACGATGCTTGAATTTTGATGTATTTTCATGTTATATATATCACAATTGAAGAATACATACGAGATATATTGTATCTTCGATATTCAATAATATATCATAGATCAATATACACACAAAAAGACGGTTCATGGCATAGGTAACACGGCCGGAATGTTATCTGAGTTCATCTTGTATCGCTAGTAGTTTTATCTAACTATTCTCTTCCATGTTATTTTACTGACTAAATTTTTTGAGCAGATATGTGCATAATACGGTATGGATCTTAACAAAATAATTTAAGATCATACAGCATCATCACATTCGCCTGTGATTTATTAACCTAAATTTCTTAGTACAATCAAGTTAGTGTATCAACACGAATCTAATTATAATGTCGCTAGCCATGGAGCTTCCTAGAGTGAGATCCATGATAAGATATATATCGTGATTTAGATTGCTCTTTCGGATTGTAGGACATAGAAAACGTAGCTACTACAATTTATGTAAAATATACACTTTTACTCTGCTAATCAATATCACATTCTATATAGCAGCTAACAGACTATGACAAGTATGATTGAGTGTGCATGCTTTGTGTCCCAATCTGATGAGTGCGTTGATTGTAGTGAATTTTAGCTATCGTGGCAAATTTTGAGATTTATTTGAATTGTCCAAGTAATAACAATACAGTGTAAATTTGTGTTAGAGCTATTAAATGTTGAATAACAACTAAAGAAATAAGTAAGACTTCTAGTTAATATAATTTTACTTACATAAATATAATATTATATTAATATTTTATATTTTGTCATTTATGATATTCATTAGAAAACCATTATTGCTCTTACGTATCATGATTCTACAACTCGAATATTAGCACCCTGATTATAATAAGAAGCAATATGCAATTGTTCGAATATATCGCTATATGAGAGAGCGCTTATTTTCCGCCTCCTCATACCTTTGTAATGGTTCAGCTGCCGTGTCATCCAGCATCCTCAAGCGAGCGACCTGCACTGTCATAACGTGACCAACTCACATCAATTCTGTCGATACATTTATCTTCTCTTCTCTCCTTTTATCCTTACCTCCTTACTATCCCTAGCTTCTTCTCACTTT